>CABHPQ010001052.1:0-55000 GCA_902168405.1 Peromyscus aztecus | reverse complement strand
AATTTAGTTAATTTGACACCTACTATTAGCCACCAGTACATATTATTTTGAGGATGTAATAGACCTTTGAAGAGAACTGCAACTGTTATGAACTGGAGTTTTGCACTCTGAATCTTTACATGGAAGCCCTAATCCCTAATGTGATAATGGAGGTGAGGTCTCTGGGAAGTAGTTAGCATTAGCTAGGCTATGGAGGTGACATCTCTACCATGACAGCCTCATCAAAACAAGGAGACATCTAAATACTTCCTCTTTGTCATGTGGGAAGGTAATCGGGGTGTTGGACCTTGTTATCTTGAAGAAAAGAATTCAGTCAAGAGATGTACATAGTTCATGAAGAAATTCATTTAGCAAATAAAACACTCCAAAAACAAATTGAATGTGTTTTCTCCAAGGAGCAGGTAGCAGCCCAGTAATGTCTGTGCTGTAGATTTTATAATTTTTTTTGCATGGTTTGTTTGTATATGTCTATGTATAGTGTGTGTGTGTGTACATGTGTATGTGTGTATGGATGCATGTTCATGAAGATTCATTAATACCACTTCATGTGTGTAGAGGTCAAAAAAACAACCTTGAGTGTTAGTTCTTACCCCCCCCCCATCTTGTTCATCACTGCGTATACCAGGCTAAACTGGAGATTCCCCTTTCTCTGTCTCCCGTCTCCATGTGGGAGAGCTGGGATTACAGATGCCTGTGCTACAGTGCTTGGCTTTTACATGGGTTCTGGGGTTCTGAATAGTATTATCAGTAGCTGAGCTTTGTGTGTCACAGCTAGTCCCCTGGAGGATGAAACACCACAGAGCTAGGAGGTCTGGGCTGGAGCAGAGGGAACAAGGGGTACTGTGGCAGTACCACATCTCTCCTCTGCAGGAGAGAAAGGTTCAGAAGCACTCTAAAAGGGAACACTTTGTGCTCCTTTCTCCAACCTGACCTTGATGCAGAAATTGCCTGGTTGCGACATCCAGACCTTCCATGAGAATCCATTTAATAATCTAATAAGATAATTGGATGCCTCATTTGAGATCAGAAAATGTCACCAGGGCCTAGCCAGCTCCTTTTTTATAATAGAGCTTAAATGGCTTTGCTACCTCATCAAGAGCACAAGACAACAGAAACACTCATTTTTATTTTCAAATTCACTGCCCTGCTGAGAAATGCAGGCTGAACCAGAAATTTTCTTTTTGGAAAAATGCTCTTTCCTCTCATCATATGCATGTACATGAACTCCAGATTCCCACAGACTCCTTCCTGATTGCTTTTTGAATGTGGTTTCAATATAAGTAATTTATTAGATATTTTTAATCTTTGCTTAAGCCATAAAACGTTCTTCTCCCTTCATAGATTTCACATTGGGATCCATTCTAGGGAACCAGCTGGAAGAAACACAGGCCAGTGTGCTATGTTCCACCTTCTTACTTGGGGAGGAGACAGGTAGAATAATACACTTTAAAATGAAAGTTGATGAAGAAAGTTCCACATGCTCTAAGTGAAACAGCCTCTCCTTCAGTGTGTTCTGCCTTTTCAAATTCCTTATATGGAAAAAAATTCCATATGAATCTACTTTATATTACTTCTTCCAAAAGAATACTGTTGCTATGTAGACTTGCTCTCTGGTGCAGGGGAGCATACATTTGAAGGAAACCCATCTTCCTTTCTTTCAGAAACTTGGCCAATGTAGATAGCAAATCATGGTGGCATTAGCAAAACTTATGGAATTTTATTTATCATCACCTAGGTGTTTTCATGTCACAGGTATATAGAATCATTCTTTATACTCATCAGTACTTCAGAATCATGGTCAGTCATGGTAAGGCTTTGCTGTTGAAGACACAACTTTACTTATGTCATTGAACATGGAGAAATTGAGCTGGTATACACCTAGAAAGCTCCATGCTACCAGAGGAGAAAGGTAATCATTAATTTTTATCCAGCTGTAAACCCTGTGACCTACAACAGAGACTTATCTGCCCATAAGATTTACTTGTGAAATAGTGGCACAAACGCTATGGGATTAACCAACCACTTTTTTAAAACTGCACATAAGACACATTCCATGAGACGGAACCCATGCATAACACTTTCGAAGTAGTCAAGAACCTGAGACTAGATTGGTCTGCTAAATGAACATAGCAGTAAAATGACACCTAATGCCATACTGCTATAACTGTAGATTAGTGCATCACTCAGCCCTCATCAGAGAAGCTTCTTCTTGCATTATATGATATTTAAAACACACACACACACACACACACACACACACACACACACACACACAAGTGGGTAACGTGCAGAGAGTGAGAAACTTTGGAACACTCTGCCCTAAACGTGTTGGATTCATCAACAACTGCCCCCTGCCCTCATCAAGGTGTGGAGATCAATGTGGAAGAAGAGGTGGAAATATTGTTAAGAGCTAGAGGTGATGGATACCTCTGAGGAGATGGTGTCTTATAGATACAAGAGGACTGATGCACATATGAACTAAAAGAGATTGAGGCAGCAAGCACAAGAGCCACACAGATTCAAACTAGACATAATCCCAGCAATGAGAAAGGAAGTGGATGAAAATTCCCAACCCTAACCAAGAAGTTATTTGCAATTGATACCTGTTGGAATAGGGAAAGGTCAATTTTCTTCAATGGAGTGCCACTGGGCATATCAGCCACACTCCAGGGCAGGCCCTATGCTGAGAAGTAATTGGTCAACACAAAACAGACTCCATGTTGATGGGGGGGTGAGTGAGTGAGTGCATGTGTGCACACATGCACACTTTTCATTTTAGTATTTTTTGTCATACTGGTTATTTTTTAATTTGCTTGTCTGTTTTGATTTTGTTTTGTTGTCCCGTATTGTTTTTGAGATAGAGAGAAAGAACATGAAGTTGGATGGGTAGAGAGGTGGGGGATCTGGGAGGAGTTGAGGGAAATTTGATCAAAATATAATGTATAAAAATTTAAATAAAAACAGATTAATTAAAAAAATTATAAACTTCAGATCAGGCACTTCTTTTTCTCCCTTTGTCTTCTTCTTATGTCCTGTTTAATTATACTCCAGTTTCTCCAAAATCGCCTTTGATCTGTCCCTGGCATGCAGGTTGTGATTTCTTTAAAACATTTTTATACAATATATTTTGACCAAGTTTGTCTCATGGCAATAAAATGGCTACAGTTGCTCCAATCCTAATATCTTTATACAACCCTAAATCCAGGAGAGAGTCTTCTCTTTTAGAACCTAAGGAAAAATCATAGAATCACTCTTACTGGTCTAGCAATAGAATAAAGGCCTGGCAGAGGGTCTAAAACTCACAATAGCTTTTGAATTTTAATTTTGGTTTTTAAATTGTTATTTAAAAACAGTTTTATACAATATATTTTAATCATATTCTTTTCATTCCCTCATTTTTTAAAAATTTGGTGCACGAACTTGGGTTAATTTTACATTAAAAACACACTGTATAAAATGTGATTTAAAAGATGAATTTTTCTGCACACAAATAAACAAAACAGAATATGAATGAAAAGAATTAGAAATTCTCAGGAATTTTTTTATTTAGTAATTATTAGTTAAGTAACAATTAATTAAATGATGGGCCTCCACTTTCACTATTTCATTTTAAAGATGTGAATGTTTTTAACATGATACCCATTGACCTTGAGTTTCATAAGATGTGACTAAATGAACAAAAACGTCTGGAAATTCCCCCAAATTCTGAAGTTTTTCTAATACATGTGAAAGATTCTCCTTTAATCTTGAAATAATCTTAGACATATTAAAGATTTCAAGAATCATACAAGCCCTTCCTGAACACCCTTCACACTGACTTTCCAAAAGCTAATGTTTTCCCCATCCAAGCAAAGCTCAGCTCTCTCCTCAAAGGAAACAAGTAACAGTTCATTCTCGGATTAAATATAAATGGCCAGGTTTATGTTGCCTGGAATGTCATCTTCCAGTGTGGATGGAGTTTCATGCAGTTTCTCTAACTACAGAACAACAACAAAAAGCCAGAAATCAGGGCATTTCCTAGATACGTTGGTGGGGGCATGATGCGGACGGACCTTAGCCTAGGAGCGAAGTCTGCACTACAGTCTTCAGATGTTGTCTGATGACAGTCTCAGCATCTGGGTTTGTGGAAGCTTGGAATCTGTTCATACATTCCAGTGTTTTCTCCGATAGTCACAAGGATGTCAGGCCAGACAGAAGTGCGTAAGGCAATGATGACTGTTAGAACTAAGGGTAGCCTGAGAATTCAGCTCTGGATTTACAACATTCCAACTCTCTATGATCAGGAAACTAATTGGTCAGTCAGTCCTCTTGAATCTTTAGCACAGGTGTGGCTTCCCTTTTGGGAGTGTGGAGTGTGGTTGACATGCCCATATTTGAATTATCTTTATTTCTCAATGTTTGCTTTTAGGATTTATTTCAAATTTATTAGTGTCAGCTGCAGTTATGACTCTAATTTTTGACTCTTAAATGATTTGAGGTTGTTCATGATTATTTTTTAAATTTTTATTCATTTATTTATTGTGTGTGCACATGTGTATGTATAAGTGTGCACATGCTGTGGTGCACCTGCAGAGGTCATAGAACAGTTTGTGGGAATTGGTTCTCTACATCCATCATGTGGGTCCTGGGAATTAAACTCAGATTAACAGCCTTAGTGGCAGACTTTTAGTTACTGAACCATCTTGCCAGCCCCCATTATGATTGTTAAAGTAAGGAATGAACATTAGCCTAAAATATGTACTATAAAATAAGCATTTATATTGTTTCTAACTATAGACAGTATAAATTTTGGCGCCTGATCCAGTAATGCTTTTCATAGTAAGAAAGTAGTGTTTTATGATTTGTCTCCATTAGTCTCTCAACTTGATACAACCTAGAGCCTCCTGGGAAGAGGGAACTTCAGTTTAGGAATTGCCTTTATCAGATTAGCCCTTGGGACTAACAGTTGATATGGTAGGATCCAGTCCACTGTGGACATTACTACTCCTGGGCAAGCAGTCCTGAGTCATATAAAAAAGCAAGCTGATAAAGCCATAGAGAACAAGCTAGTAGACAACATTTCTGCATGGTCTCTGCTTGGTTGCTCCCTTGGCTTCCCTAGGTGATGAGCTGTGACATATAAGCCAAATAAACCCTCTTCTCCCCCAAGTTGTTCTTGCTCATGGCTTTATTACGGCAAAAGAAAAGCAAACTAAACCATAGTCCTATCAGGAAACTTGAGTCTCCTTCAATGTAAAAGAGAGTCTCATATTTTTCTGCGGGGGGGGGGGGGCACACAGTAGGTGAAGAATGGTAGTGAACTGATCAGGGGCTAGGCAGGAAGAAAGGTGAGAAATGGGGCATTTGTAGTCAGCTTCTTCCCATGTACCATTTGGACATTCATGTGTGGATGTCAGCATATTCTGATACAGATGTCTAACGTGCAGCTGATGCCATCCTTTCAAATACACACAGTGGGTGCCGCCTGTGTTGGGGAGATCCCTCTACGGAACAATTGGAATACCAGCATCCTTTGACATAAACAGCATGGTTGATGGTCAGTGACCCCTTTTACAAATGGCTTGCTCCATAGACCATAATATCTTCTTGATGTAGACAGCAGGGGTTTCTCAGGCACAGATGGAAGACCTCCTGTCTCGAGGAGACAATCCTATTTTACAACCTAGACAAGCTGGCCAGAAGGTAGAAAATAAATACAACACACTGAAGGCTTGAAAAGAAAATGGAACAGCCGCTCCTTTATTGAGATAAAGTCTTCCTCCCTCTACCTCTAAAGTACCAGATTTGCAGGTAAACCACCCTAACCATTTCCTTGACTTCTATCTAACTTGAGGAAGCATAACTGTCTCTTCCCACCCCACTTCCTTTCCCTTCCTCCCAGCTACTGTTGAGAACTCTATCTTGCCTACCACATTGTTTTCTCTGACTTCTGTAATATTGTTTTTGAGTTTCCTTCTGAGAGCACTGATTAAATTCTTTTGTCAGTGAGACAAAGAACCTGTAAAAGGGACCTCTCCAATGCAGTATGCCTGATAGTTCTGGTAAGTTAATATTAACAGACTTGAAGGGCACCGGGGGCGGGGGTGGGGGTGGTGGACCCCTCCCTCATAATCAACTACTCGTAAAAGCAAGAATGAAAACTGCAAGATTTTGATGACTAGTCAGAAGAATGAGATCTGAGTCATGTCTCTGGACCTGGGTGGAGACATGACTGTGTGGAGACTCAACTGCCACAAAGACCTTAAGATTACTATGTAGTCAGGGTTTCTGACAGAGAACAAAGGCATGCCTTTCTTCCCTAAGAGTTAACTCAAATGGGCCTGTCAATCATATGGACTGGAAAATGCCCCTCAAGAATATGTCTGTTCCAAAAACCTTAAGAAACTGCATAAAGTCCGTCTGAAAATGTGGGTTGGTACACTGGCCCCTATGTCCACTCTCACCCTCCCCGCCTGAGTGCTTCCCTCCTCAGTGACCCATTAGGCCACTGTACACTCATCCCTTGAGTGAACACTTTCCTCTGTAATGAACTCTATTTTCTACACTGTGCTCTGTGTCTCATCTGAATTCTTTTGATGCATGCCATGGTGGCCATGGCTGAGGGAAGTTCAGGGAGAAAGATTCTGATAATAAGTGCTTGTGCTTTGATACAGGGTGTGCATTACGGCCACATTGAAGGTGTCACTGTGTGCTCCGTGCATTGTAGTGTTGACACACGCAATGTGAATTTCCCCCACAGCTGATGGTGTTAACATTGATTTCTTAGTTAATGCAAGTCTATCAAATTTCCCTTATTGTTTCTGCAATAAACTTTTGAGATTAACGAATTTTATGAAGGATTTGTTAGTACCCTGTTTCTCGACAAAATGTCATCGAGTGGTTTCAGAACCCACTAGGAACCTCAAATGAGCCCATTTTCACAATGAACTGACATTCTCAGAAAAAAAAAAGCCTCAAATATGTCGATGATTCTACAAGTCTGACTGACAGGAAAGTCTGTGACGGGAGTGGGGAGTTGGTATGTTTCAGATTTGTAGCTGTATTTTCTTCTGTCATAATTAGCCCTAATCATATATATATTTATGGCTTATTTCTGTTTGATCCAACATTTTTGTGATTATCAGGTATAATCATTTAAAATTAAAAAAAAATTATTTTTGAGAAAGGTTCTCACTATGTAGCCCTGGCTGGCCTTGAATTTGCTGTGTAGACAAGGACGGGTTCGATCTCAGAGATTCACTCACTTCTACCTCCCAGTTTCTGGAATTAAGGTATGAACCATAGCACTGGGCCAAGTGAAATCCTTTTGGGTCATATTAACAGACCACTAGCACTGTGAAACTGCAGAATTGAAATATGGTATTTAGAGTGACCTGAACTCATATTTGTCTTCAGAAGATACTATATTTTTGTCTTTTTTTTTATTCTTCTGTCATACAATACATCTAGCCACAGTTGCCCCCTCTCTATGCCTCCCAGTTCCCACACACACTTCCCCCCTCCCCAAGATCCACCCCTTCAGAGAAGAGCGGGCCTCCCATGGGTATCAACCAAAGATGGCATAACAAGTTCCAATAAGACTATGCATTTTCCTGATGATTAGGGATGTTGAGCAATTCCTTAAAAGTCTTTCAGCCATTTGTGCTCCCTCTGTTGAGAATTCTCTGTTTAGCTCTATAGCCCATTTCTTAATTGGAGTGTTGGGCATTTTGATGTCTAATTTCTGGAGTTCTTTATATATTCTGGATATCAGCCCTCTATCAGATGTGGGGTTGGTGAAGATCTTTTCCCATTCTGTAGGATGTCGCTTTGTCTTGTTGACAGTGTCCTTTGCTCTACAAAAGCTTCTCAGTTTCAAGAGGTCCCATTGATTAATTGTTTCTCTCAGTGTCTGTGCTACTGGTGTTATATTTAGGAAGTAATCTCCTATGCCAATGAGTTCAAGACTAGTTCCTACTTTCTCTTCTATTGGGTTCAGAGTAACTGGATTTATATTGAGGTCTTTGATCCACTTGGACTTAAGTTTTGTACACGGTGACAGATATGGATCTATTTGCAGCCTTCTGCACGTTGATATCCAGTTATGCCAGCACCATTTGTTGAAGATGCTTTCTTTTTTCCATTGTACAGTTTTGACTTCTTTGTCAAAAATCATATGTTCATAGGTGTGCAGATTGTCAGTGTCTTCAATTCAATTCCATTGGTCCACATGTCAGTTTTTATGCCAGTACCAAGCTGTTTTTATTTCTGTAGCTCTATAGTAGAGCTTGTGGCAGGGATTGTGATGCCTCCAGAAGTTGTTTTATTGTACAGGATTCTTTTGGCTATCCTGGGTCTTTTGTTTTTCCATATGAAGTTGAGTATTGTTCTTTCCAGGTCTGTGAAGAATTGTGTTGGTATTTTGATGGGGATTGCATTGAATCTGTAGATTGCTTTTGGTAAGATTGTCATTTTTACTATGTTAATCCTGCCTATCCATGAGCATGGAAGATCTTTCCATTTTCTGACATCTTCAATATCTTTTTTTCAGGGACTTAAAGTTCTTGTCATACAGGAAAATGGCTAAGATCAAAATACCCATCAGAATGGCTAAGATCAAAAACACTGAAGACAGCTTATGCTAGAAAGGATGTGAACAAGGGGAACTGTCCTCCACTGCTGGTGGGAATGCAAGCTTGTACAGTCACTTTGGAAATCAATATGGCACTTTCTTAGAAAATTGGGAATCAATCTCCCCCAAGACCCAGCTATACCACTCTTGGGCATATTCCCAAAGAATGCTCAATCATACCACAAGGGCACATGCTCAGGTATGTTCATAGCAGCATTGTTTGTAATAGCTAGCACCTGGAAAGAGGAGGGATTGTATGAGTGAGAGATGTTGAGACCATGATTGGAAAAAGCACAGGGACAAATAGCCAAACTAGTGGAAACACATGAACTATGAGCCAATAGCTGAGGAGCCCCCAACTGGATCAGGCCCTCTGGATAAGTGAGACAGTTGATTAGCTTGATCTGTTTGGGAGGCCCCCAGGCAGTGGGACCGGGACAAGTCCTTAATGCATGAGCTAGCTTTTTGGAGCCTGGGGCTTATGCTGGGACACTTTGCTCAGCCTGGGTGAAGGGAGGAGGGGATTGGACCTGCCTCGACTGAATCTACCAGGCTGAGGTGAATCCCCAGGGGAGACCTTGTCCTGGACGAGATGGGAATGGGGGTGGATTGGGGGTAAGGCAGGGAGGGGGCAGGAGGAGGGAGGACAGGTGAATCTGTGGCTGATATGTAAAATTAAATTAAATTATAAAATTAAAAAATAATAAAGAAAAAAAAGACTGTGCACAAACCCACATGTCAGGACTGGTGGAGGCAACCCAGTAGGAGGAAAAGGATCACAAGGGCACAAAAGAGTTAGAGATACCCCCACTTCCACTGGTAGGAGTCCCACAAAAACACCAAGCTAACAATCAGAATGTATTTGCAGAAGGCCTTATGCAGACCCATGCAGGCCCCATGATGACTGCTTGTCTCTATGATTCCCTGTGAGCCCTGTTTAGTTGATTCTGCAGGCCATGTTCTCCTGGTATCCTTGACCCCTCTGGCTCCTACCATTCTTTCTCCCGCTCTTCCACATGGCTCCTCCAAGCTCCAAGGGGAGGGACCTGATGGAGACCTCCAATTTGGAGTTTCTCTGAGCCTACTAATGTGGGCTCTTTTTGAGCCTGTGGGTCTCTGCATCTGCTCCCATCAGCTAAGGGAGGAAGACTCTCTGATGACCATTGGGCTAGGCATCAATCCATCTATGAGTATAGTAGAATATCATTAGGGATCATTTTGTTAATTTTTTTTCTATCCCATGTCTCTAGGCTGTTCAGCCTCCAGTTCCTGGTTATCCAAGCAGTGTCAGACATGGACTCCCTTTTTGTGCATGGGCCTCAAATTGGACCAGTCATTGGTTGGCCATTCCCACAAGACCTATGCATGCATTGCCCCTGCACATCCAGCAGGCAGGATAGATTGTAGATAGAAGGTTTTATGGCAGGATTGGTGTCCCAGGCCCATGACTAGAAGTTGCTTGGTTACCAAAGATGAATGGAGGCTCCATATTCTCCATTACTAGGAGTCCTTACTAAGGTCTCCCTTGTAGAATCCTGGGAGTTTTTACTACACTAGGTTTCCATATTGCTCCCCACCAATGCCTTCTAATTCTAGCCATCTCTTCTAATACTTTCTCCCTCCATCCTCTCCCCACCCTACTTGATCCCTCCTGGTCCCATACCCACCCATCCCTAGTCCACCCACAAAATCCATTCTATTTCCCCTTCCCAGGGAGATCCATGTGTTCCCCTTAGAGTCCTCTTTGTTACTTAGTCTTTCTGTATCTGTGAGTAGCATCATGATTTTCATTTCTTTAGCAGCTAATATCCACTTATAAGTGAGTGCACACCATATTTGTCTTTCTGGGTCTAGATTAACTCATTCAGAATGATTTTTTTTTCTAGTTTCATCCATTTGCCTGCAAATTTCATGATGCCACTTTTTGGCAGTTGAGTAATCCGCCATTGTGTAAATGTACCATGTTTTCTTTATCCATTCTTTGGTTGAGGGACATCTAGGTTGTTCCCAGTTTCTGGCTATTATGAATAATGCTGCTGTGACCATAGCTGAGTAAGTGTCTTTGTGGTAGAATGGAGTGTCTTTTGGGTATATACCCAAGAGTGGTATAGTGGGGTCTTGAGGTAGATTGATGGCCAATTTTCTTAGGAACTGCCATTATTCCATAGTGGCTGTACAATTTTGCACTGCTACCAGCAATGGAGAGTGTTCCCCTTGCTCCACATCCTCTCCAATATGAGCTGTCACTTGTGTTATTGATCTTAGCCATTCTGACAGGTGTAAGATGGAATCTCAGAGTCATTTTGATATGCATTTTTGTGATGGCTAAGGATATTGAACATTTCTGTATGTGTTTCTCAGCCATTTGAGATTCCTCTGTTGAGAATTCTCTGTTTAGCTCTCTATCCCATTTTTCAAATTGGATTATTTGGTTTGTTGATGTCTAGTTTCTTGAGTTCTTTATATATTTTGGGTATTAGCCCTCTATCAGATGTGGAGTTCATGAAAATATTTTCCCATTCTGTAGGCTGCCATTTTGTCCTATTGACAGTGTCCTTTGCTTTACAGAAGCTAAGTTTCATAAGGTCCCATTAATTAATTGTTGCTCTTAGTGCCTGTGCTTTCAGTGTCCCATTCAGGAAGCTGTCTCCTGTGCCAATGTCTTCAAGGCTATTCCCCACTTTCTCTTCTGTTAGATCAATGTACCTGTATGTGGTGATATTTTGTTTGTGCTCTAACAAATAAATCTTGCCTGGAGATCAGAGTGTGGAGCTAGCCATTAGAGGCCAGGCAGTGGTGGCACACACCTTTAATCCCAGCACTTGGGAGGAAGAAACAGGAAGTGATATGGCTGGGCAGAGAGAGGAAGTGATAAGGTGGGGTGGATACAAGGGACATACCTCAACATAATAAAGGCAATTTACAGAAACCCTACAGCCCACATAAAATTAAGTGGAGAAAACCTCAAAGCAATTCCACTAAAATCAGGAACAAGACTAGGCTGTCCATTCTGTCCATATCTATTCAATATAGTACTTGAAGTTTTATCTAGAGCAATAAAACAACTGAAAGAGATCAAGTGGATACAAATTAGAAAGGAAGATGTCAAAGTACAGTTATTTGCAGATAATATGCTAGCATGCATAAACCCCAAAATTCTACTAGGGAATTCCTACAGATGATAAACACCTTCAGTAATGTGGCTGGATACAAGATTAACTTAAAAAAAATCAGTAGCTCTCCTATATACAAATGATAAACGGACTGAGAAAGAAATCAGGGAAATAACATTGTAGGGACACATGGATGACCCTGCGAAGGAGAAGTGGATGAGATCTACATGAGTGGACTGTGTGTGGGTGGGTGGCAGAGGGTGAGGAGTGGGGGATGAGAACATAGGGAAATGGGATGGTCAAGCTGGAACAGGGACAGAGTGGGAGGGCAGGGAGGGAGATACTATGATAGATGAGGACATCATGGGGATAGGAAGAGACAGGGTGCTGGGGAGGCTCTCAGGAATCCACAAGGATGACCCCACCTTGGTCTGCTGGCAGTGGTCCAGAGGGTACCTGGACTGGTCTACTCTGGTGACCGGTCTAGCAAACAACCTAGCTGTCATCATAGAGCTTTTGTCCAGTGACTGATGGAGGCAGATGCAGAGATCCACAGCCAGGCACCAGCCTGAGTTCCGGGAATCCAACTGATGAGAGAGAGGAGGGATTCTGCAGGCAAGGGACATCGAGATCATGATGGGAGGATGTGCAGAGATGACCGGCCACACTAGTGGAAGCCCATGAACTATGGACTAGTGGCTATGGAGCCCCCATGGGACTGGACTAGGCCCTCTGAGTACGGAAGACAGTTGTTTGGCTCAAACTGTTTGGGGGACACCCAGGCAGGGGGATCGGGATCTGTCCCTGGTGCATGGGCAGGCTTCTGGGAATCCAGTGCCTGTGACACCTTGCACAGTCTTGGTGCAGTGGGAAGGGGCTTGGACCTGCCTAGGCTCAGTATGCTGGGCTCTGCTGACTCCCCATGGGAAACCTTGATTTGGTGGATGTGAGGATGTGGGGTGGCTTGGAAGAGAGGACTGGGAGGGTGCGAGGAGAGAGGAGAGGGGATCTATGGGTGGTATGTGGAGTAGTAGAAAATTTCTTAATAAAGAAAAATGAAAAGAAATAAAAAATTTAAAAAATGACATCACAAAAAAATAAACAGAAAAAAACCCACAAATAATATAAAATGTCTTGGGGGTAACTCTAACCAAGCAAATGAAAGACCTGTATGATTAAAAACTTCAAATCTTTGAAGAAAGAAATTGAAGAAGATATCAGAAGATAGGAAGATTCCACCATGCTTATTGATCAGTAGGATCAACATAGAAAAAATTGCCATCCTATCAAAAGCAATCTACAGATTCAATGAAATCCCCATCAAAATTCCAACACAATTCTTTACAGACCTTGAAAGAACAATACTCAACTTCACATGGGAAAAACCAAAAGGCCCAGGATAACCAAAATAATCCTAAACAATACTATTTTTATTCCCTTTAAAGTGACAGATTGTTTTTGCACTGACAGCTTTAACGCTCAACGTGCATCCCCAAGGACAATCCACTTTAAAAAGAGGTGTAAGCCAGGTTGGCAGGAGAGCCCAACATGGGCTGTTTGTGCCCTGCTATCCAGTGTTGCCTCCCCAGGTGGACGTTTGTAATTTCTTTCTGGGGCTATGACTTTCCTTAGTTTGATTGATGGCAACTGGTTTATCCTGAGCTGCTTTTCGGATCTCACTTTGCTTGGATATTTTATTTTGTTTTCAGAGCACTCAGTTTAAATAGCCCATTTTGTTTGCTTGTCAGAGGACTTGCTTTCTCAGAGCATTTGCCTTATTTTTGTTTGTTTTCAGAATGTTATTTACCTAGCTAGCATTTGCCCCCTTTCTCTGCCACTCTCTTGACTCAGCCTTTACCTGTGGCCTCCCTGCTCATGGCAACCACGCCACTGTTAGTTTAGGTGTTCTGTGAGCTCCTGATCTCAAAGATGCTGATGACAAGAGGCACCTGTTTTCTTCAGCCCAACAGGGTAGAAATGTTAGGGAGAGCAATACCAGCTGTGTAGCATCTCATAGCATCGTAGGAAACCCTGAAATTATACCCCGATCCTAGGTTGGACAAAATTTCATCGGCTCAGCCAGGAAGACACACATATGAGATTATCACCGAGTATCTTGTACCCCTGTGTTCTTACAAACATAGAGAATAAGCCTGTGACACTGACCCCAGCATGAAAGATGAGGTAGCTACTCTACAAAGTAGCAAATCAATCTGATCTGAAATGTAGGCTCCACTAGTTAGCATAGAGATGCTTAGAACATGAAATGGTAAGTAGAGATTCAAGGGAGTGGGGCAGGGGACATTTGGAGAAAAGCTGCCATTTGGTACTCCAGATGATTTTTAGATTTGATAATTGCCATTAACTGAACATAATTTATTTAGAGAAATAGGCAAATCTAACTAAAGATAATTTGGCTTTCTATTTCACTTAATGGGGAACACTTGATATTTCTAGTTTGTATTTTTCATGCTAAATTTGAAATCCTAGGCAAAAGAACTAAAGATTACAGATTGGCATCCTACTTTAAATGGAATTTCAAATCAGAGTGGGTGGGAGAGATGTTGAGGGTCAATGAGATGGCTCCATGGATAAAGGTGCTTAGTGCCAACCCTGATGGCCTGCATTCTATCCCTGGGACCCACAAGATGGAAGAAAACTGACTCCTGTCCGTTGACCTGACCACCACACGTGACAGATATGCTCCTTCTCCTGCCCCCAAATAAATAAATGCAACAAAAAGAATATGCAAAAAGAAATGGTGAAGTTACTAATTTACCTAGAAATAAGACCATACGTTTATTTTTTCCCCCACATTGGGTTAAAAGTCTCATTTGCCAGACAGCCATTGCCTTGGCTGTAGGAAAAATTATATAAAAATAAATTATTTCTTCTTGGAGTATTCCTGCCCAATTACATAATAATTGTGAAACTTATTTTAGTGGGTAATATTTAAATCTATTAGCAAAATTTGGCCTTTTGTACAAAGTTTTCATTGTGTCTACAATCTTCAATTTTCTAGATTGGTGGTTAAGTGATCAAATTACACTAATTGTCAAAATTGACTAAAACACCCTGTTTCCTTTCATTGTTTCTTCTGATTTTAAGATCTACCCCCATTTGAAAAACATTCATTACTTCCTCACAATATTAGTACTGGAAATCCTATAAAAATAGATGAAGAGCTGTATGCAGCCTGGCCCCTTATTTTGTCCCTTATTATTAATGCCCCTGGCAACAGTGGTTATTTGGTATATGGGGAAAATTCAATTTTATTTAAAAGAAATTTAAATGATACTGATTTCTTCTGTAATATGACTATCCATTTACTTTCCCAAATTGAAATCTGATGTAATACCAAACTAACTGGGCAAATAAAAGTTTTAGTCACAAGTAAGATATATTAGCTATTAATGACAAATCGTTCTTAAAATTAGAACCAGCTGCTCCTCATGAAGTTATAGCAATGGAATTAAACTATGCAAAATATTCTTAACTTCTTTCAGCTCTACTATATTCTTGATGAATTAACTTATAATCATAGTATTCCTGTTATATGTTTCAAATATTATGTCAGATACAGAGGGGAGAGAGAGAGAGAGAGAGAGAGAGAGAGAGAGAGAGAGAGAGAGAGAGAGAAAGAGAAAGCCAGACCCAGCTGTTAATGGCTGTTAAATTTGATATCATCCAGGGATTTATTCCTCAGTGACTACCATTTCTTTCTCTTAAAGACTACTTTTCTACCCATTCAGCCATGTCTTTATCAGACCCTGGGAGTAAGACTCCTTCGTCATATGTTACATAAAATAATATTTTACGCGAGCATGCATATAATCTAATGCTTGGCCAGCTGAAGTCCTCACGAATAGAAAAAGTGATGTGTATGTTAAAGATTCTATTAGACCTATTAATTAGAATTTCTGTGGCTGTGGAGAGTTGGAAAACTCAAAACCACAGTTTAATTATCTTGGGTCTCAGTCTCTCCCTCCCTTGAGATCCATTCATTTCTCACCTCTGTGTTTGGGTCAATATCTTTGTAATTATCAGGTAAACCTCTTTGAAATGTATTAGCAGACCCTTGGCTTCTACCACCCCCAAAGATAGTAGTGTCATCAGATACCATCTGAGGCCTATAGCAGAGATTTCCCTGCTTCTCTGTGGCTTGCCTACCTAATGTTCCCATCAGTGTTTTTTTAAAAAGTGCCTCCATTTATGACTTCTGTTATATAACTATAAAAACTTCATGAAATGCTGGACCATATATTTGGGAGTATCCTAAATCTGTGTTCTCATGTCCTACATGTTTAGTTCCAGAGTAAACTCTTACTCCCTCTAAATTGTAGCTGTTTTGTTTTGTTTTTGTTTTGTGTTTTGTTTTGCATCAATACTGCTATGATAGGAAATAACTTATTTTTCCTCTCCATTTCTCCAATGGCCCTATACTCACAGTGGCTGTATGATCCCACCACTTGTAACTAACATAACCATGATCAACTTAGCTAAAGTTTTTTGTGATGATCCTCTGAGGAATCATTTTATCCTCTTGCCTGTTTTCAAGCAGGGGCGAAAATGATCTGTAATAATGTAAATCTGATTATTTCCAGGCATGTAGGTCTATAAATCCACCTCCTCGGTTTCCCTAAAGAGAAATTAGGAAATAGAAATTAGTAAAGAATTTATTCATAGCTTGGCCAAATAGGAGGACAGGTAAGGGGTTCAAGGAGAAATCGGAGATGAAGCCCTTCTCCAGTGTGCCTGGGGTCATCTTACAGGTTATAGGGAGCTGTGGTACAAAGGCTAGAAGATATATAAATTTCTGTGTGAGACAGATTAATGGGGCCTTCATTGAGGGGAAGGGAATGTGTGTCTCATCTTGTCTTCATTGTCTTTGTTTTCTGTTACATAGGTAGTTTTTTTTTCATCAAAGCCCACCCCAGCGAAACAGGGTAGACATTCTGACCTAAAGACTCCTATTTTATTTCTGTAATTGTATCAGAGGTTTTACAAGAGTAAGGTGGAAACCTCTAGCATCTTTTCTGTGGAAGTCAGCTTTAAGCTTAGATTCTTGAATGTCCGTTAATCATATTAATTCTGCAAGTCAAAATAAAAGGAAGTGACAGTCTGATAGCCAATGGGAGGCACATGGCTGTCTCTCTTTACAGGATTTCCTCCCCATCAGGGATTCAACTTGAACTTATAGTTCCAAGACTATAACACTTATCTGTCCAAAACATTAGTGTTACCTCAAATCTCATAGAAACCAATCTTTCTCTCTTCCCTCTCTTTGACTGGTCTCCCGGGGCTCAGCCTGGTGATTGGCTGTGGATCTCTGCATCTGCTTCCATCAGTTACTGGATGAAGGCTCTATGATGACAGTTAGGGTATTTACCAATCTGATTACCAGTGTAGGCCAGTTCAGAAATCCTCTCCACTATTGCTAGTAGTCTAATCTGGGGTCATCCTTAAGGGGGGGGTCAAGATCATGATAGGGAAATCTACAGAGACAACTGAATCAAGCTCATAGGAACTCACAAACTTTAGATCAACAGATGTGGTACCTACATGGGACTGGACTAGGCCCTCTGCATATGGAGGACAGTTGTATAACTTGGTCTGTTTGAGGGGCCCCTGGCAGTGGGATCAGGATCTATCCTTGATACATGAGCTGGCTTTCTGGAGCCCATTACATATGGTCGAACACCTTGCACAGCCTTGATGCAGTGGGGAGGGGCTTGGTCCTGCCTCAACTATGTACCAGGCTTTGCTGACTCCCTATGGGAGCCCTTACCCTTTTGGAGGAGAGGATGGGGGTGAGTTGGAGGGGAAGTGACTGGGGAGGGGAGTGGGAGGAGGGATGAGAGAAGGATCTGTGGTTAGTATGTAAAATATAAAAATATTATAAATGAAAAATTAAAAAAAAGAAACCAACCTCATAATGACTCCCCTCCCCATTTTCTCAATGGCTCACCCTCCTCTCAATGGTCCCCTCTCCTCAGAATGGCACTCCTCCATTCAACAGCTCTCCCTTCTCTAGCTTATCTCCTCAACCCAAAGGCTTTCCCCTCCTCGGAATTTCTTCCCATCTTCACAGTGTCTCCCCTTCTTCCCAGTGGCTCCCCCTCCTCACCCTGGCTCTCTCTTCTTACTGTAGCTCCCCTCCTCACAACAGCCTCCTCTATTCTCATAATAGCTCTCTGCCTTCACAAAGATTCTTTCTCTTTACAATGTCTTCCTCTCCTCAAAATGGCTCTCCTTTCTAGCATCTGTCTTTTCTGATTATCACCCTCTTTCCCAGGCTGCAGGCCCCTTACTATCCTCATAACATCTCCCAGTGGCTTCTAATACTTACGTCTTTTCTTATGGCTTTAATATCACTGTTTCTATTTTGTCCACTTCAGTGTCTACCCCAATGACCTCATTAGTTTTTGCCCAGGACAAAATGATACTCTTAAGGGACTTTGGATGACACTCCTATCTGTCTGAAATAGTATGTCCCATATGTTATCATGGTCCATTAACCCCATCTTCTTCAAAACTTTTCTGACTGCTAATGTCTCAATGAGGCCTACTCTTATTCTGTACTGAAAATGAAATCTCAGGTATTCTTTAAAAACCATACAGCAATAACATTTCCTAATTTTTGGCATTTATTTATTTAGGTTAGTTTGTCTTTATTTCACCTTTCCATAATGGAAGCTCACAATGCAAAATTTTGTAGCATCTTACACCACTTTTAGAACAAACATATCTAGAATAATGCCTGCCAAATATTTGTGAAATGAATGTAGAAGGTGCAGGAAGTGGGGCACATTTGTCTTATGACAGTAGTTTTGAAATAGATAATACAGTGAAAAGGGTCTTTTTCTAGATCTACTATGTCTTCAATTTCCTAAATTATTTATAACAATTTATCCTCTCCTTCTAATCCCTCTCTACTTAGACAAGCCTGCATATTCAAAGGCAAACATTACTCCAATGTCTCCTACACAATATATCTAGTTCAAGATACTTTTTCAGACTCCTGCATTGCACAGCTTCCAGAACTTTTGCATTACTATCCTCCATATGACTTGGGTTATACATAGATGACCCCAATCTTTGTTTTTCCAATTTATCCTTCAGTCTCTTCCTTATTCTGGACTTTGTGCATGTGTTGAAGAAGACATAGCTCTTCTCTGATAGTCTAATACAGAGCGAGAAGACTTTCCTCTTTATCTAACTCTAGTTTCTTGGAATCATTCTACTTCCTACACCCACAAACAAAGGAATCCAACATTTTCCCGAGATCTGAAGTGACAAGAGAGGGTTGTCATGAAGCTTAGAGGAGAGCTGCATAGAAAAGGCCAAGTTCTTAGTCCAAGAAAACCGTCAGCTCAATGCAGACTCACAAGAGGTACCAGATGGTGTTAATATTCCCGTCTCCTGTTCTTCCTTCCTTTCTGTCTCTTGGGATGTTCACCACTGTTTTAAACCAGTTTGATCTAGAGGTAAAGAAACTTAGGCCAACCCTCTAGGCCAGACTGCCTGGGAACAAAGCAAGAGGAAGTGGGATTGAGAGGGAGGTGGAGGACACCTTCATGAACATGAAGCCTTCCTTGCCTGTCTCTGAAGTTTTCCACTGTCACCGAGGATTAGGACAATTCCACCGTAGTGTGTGATGGTGCAGGATGTTCCTCTGCATAGATGCCCACCCACATTGTGCTCTCTATCCTGTCTTTGTTACCAGGGTGTCCCCCTATTAAGACAGAAATGCCTGTGGATCAGGAAAGGGCAAGGAGATTAGCAATTGCAGAGATGGTTTCAGGGAACAGTATTTGCTTTATTGCAGATAAGCAACCACTTATATAGTGGCAGCCTATCAACTGTGATTGGTTAGCACATTACCTCAGATTGAATAGTGAACACTCATACCACTAGTTATGTTGGTTATTTTTTACTTTTACTCTTTTAATCTTTGCTCTTTATTCTTTGGGGGCCCACCACCTAGCTCCCAAATAAATCATACATGGAGATTTTTTCTTACTTATAAATGCCCAGTCTTACCTTGGCTTGTTTCTTGACAATTTTTCTTAACTTAAGTTATCCCATCTACCTTTTGCCTCTGGGCTTTTACCTTTCTCTATTTTTGTATTCCTTTCTCTTCCTTCTTATTCCATGTCTAGCTGTGTGGCTGGGTGGCTGGTCCCTTCTTTTCTTGCTCTTTGATCTTTCTCTTCTGAGATTTCTCCTATTTATTCTCTCTGCCTGCCAGCCCTGAGTATCCTTTCTCTTGCCTTGCTATTGGCCACTCAGCTCTTTATTAAACCAATCAAGTGTTTGAGACAGGCAAAAATATAATTTCACTGAGTTAGACAAATGCAACATAAAAGAATGCAATACATCTTTGCATCATTAAACAAATGTTCCACAGCATAAGCAAATGTAACACATCTTAAAATAATATTCTACAATGCACTAGGGTCTCTATGCAGAAGAAACACAGTAAGGGAGATGTGGAGAGAATAGACTCTTCCACAGGCCAGCTATCAGCTACTCATGATTCTTCAGAACTCAGTGTTTTGACTTCAGTAGCATGGTATACCATGCTTATTACTTAGGAGCACAGTGTACCAAGTAGGCTGACTGCCTGATCATGCCTGTATTTTATCCTACACTGACCTCTGGACAAATTTGTACATTGCTAGTTTGTTTAATGGCCACTCTTTGAGGAAATGATGCTCTTTTTTAATTAATCTCCCCTCTTCTCAGCAGACCTGAAATATTTGTTCTTTACATGTTACATACAATATGAATTATATAGACATAACAATTGTATATTATTATTTATTATCAGTATTATATAATTAAATACAAATACATTTGTATTTAAAGCTCTCTTAAAATGAGTATATGGCAAGCAGACCCCAAGATATCTCTCAATTTTTTCTACCTCCTGATGCTCATGCCCTTGAATGTTTTTTTCCTTTCAAGTGGGCAAGGCCTGCAGTTTGGTCCTAACCTTTGAAATACAATGGTAATGAAAGGATGTCATTTCAGAGCACAGAGAACAATGATGGTGACTTCTCATTCGCAGCAGGCTTCCCCTTTACACACTTTGATGAAACAAGCCAGAGGCTAACATGGCAAAGAAATGAGAGTGGCTTCCAGCCACAAGCTCCTGGACCTCTAAGAACTCTATGATCTTGGAATCAGATCCTTCCCCAGTTGAGCCGTCAGATGAAATGTGAGCCTTGGCTGACACACTGATTGAAGCCTATGGGAATGCTGAACACTGGCCCCTGCTGAGATATGTCTGGTTATCTACGAAACTTTGAGATGATAGGTGTGCATTTGCTGAAGATTTTAAGTTTACTGTAATTGATTTTACATAGATAGCTAACTAATTCAAATTCTTTCTCAATTAATAAGTGCCTTTACTATGCCATGAGTGGTGATCAGTGTGTGAAAATTCATTTAGTATCCAGAGCTCTACATGTCTGAAATGCAATATTGTGGCCACATGACAGATGGAGAAATGAAGATCAGAAAGTTTTAGTCCTCTTTGAAGGTCAGTTAGCAAGTGTTAGAAGCAGGAGTTGAGCTTGGACATGTGACCATAGGATGCACTTGTGGTCCTACATATCGCAACCTTCTCACTCTGCCAATTTTCTTCCTTCTACAGCTTGCTCCTCCCTCCTGGACTGTAAGATTCTCACTTATCATTTACCAGCATCGTGTCTGGCACATAGGAGGTTGTCAATAAAAGCCCCCTGAGCAGATACAGTTGTGTTTGGGGAAGTGCTTTTACTCTGTGCCCAGTCGTCTCAGTTTATCTAATGTGTAAGATGGGCATTCTCTCTGGAAGATAGGGCCATGTAAAATGGCAAAGAATCCACTGCTATTGGTTGTATAACTCTGTTGCTTGACCCACAAGGAAAGACATGAGAGGCCAGCTAGTCTCAGGCATGGTTTGGAAATGGCTTTAATATATCTTTTAGGATTTATGTGCTCTGTGGTGTGGCAATGGGGCCAGATGGAGAATCATGGAGGAACATTGGGATTATTGTCCCAGGGAGGAGTTGATGTACTTAGTTTTCACACAGTTTTATAGAAGAACAAACGGGCCTCTCCCTGGATGTCTAGCTTCCTATATTTCCGAATGATATCTCCTTAATGCTATTGCAACACTACCTAGCATAAGTTCCAAATCAGAGCCAATACAATGCAAGTTTTCTGCTCATCAGCCCCCAACACTGTGACCCCACCAACAGTTCTTTCCTTATACATTACCCAGCCTTTGGATTTTGTTGTAATAATGTGGAGGAAGCAATATAGTATTATTCTGAGAACTCCACTCTATGTCACAAATTCTGAGCCAACAAGGCTTGTCAAGAATAAGAACCAAGATCAGCGATGCCTCTCATGGGGATGAGCAGGCAGGGGCTGCAGAGAAGTACACTTCTCACCGCCATTCTAGGCATCATGTGTTTGTTCTTGTCTTCATATTAGCATGTAAACAACTCAAGGTTGGACAGTATATTAAACTTCAAATTTGAGAATCTCTAGCCTTTCTCTTCAAGATAGAGAGAAATAAACCTCAGATTGGAAGTAAAGATGGGATGGAATCTAAAACTTCATTTGGATCTGTGGTTTCAAGATCTGCCAAGGAGCAATGAGCACATACTTCTTCATGGAGAAACAAATGCTCATTTTAATAGGAACTCTTATAACTATTTGAATAGCATATTTCCACTGTATCCAATTCATCATAGTTTCTTAACTGTAAATATCTTTCTAACTGCCCACAGCAGGCACATTATTTTGCCACAAAATGTAACATGACACGTAGAGACTGCCACAGGCTTGATGTTGAGAAGTATGCAGTATTTCCTGTCACATACAGCATGTTGAACTCTCCCTAGCCTGTAGCACAAATCTTAAAAGGTCTTATTGATAAAAACTCAGGGCCAGGTATTGGGGTGAATGCTGAAAGGTCAGAGAAACAGAACAAGCCACAGTCAACCTCACCTTGCCAACTTCTCAGCTGATCCTGTTTCCTCAAACTGGAAGCCTCTGAGTCCTCACCCGAATGGATCTCAGCTGAACTGCTGCTCAAAAGACTAAAAGCTTAAAAAGCCTCTAGTTCCTGGTCCTCCTGTCTTATATGCTTTTCTGCTTCCTACCATCACTTCCTGGGATTAAAGGCATGTGTCTTTTCCAAGCAAGACATGAGATCTCAAGTGCTGGGATTAATGGTGTGTGCTACCACTGCCTAACCTCTATGTTTAATATAGTGGCTGTTCTGTTCTCTGACCCCCAGATGAGTTTATTGGGGTGCAAAATATATCAACCATACTAGTCTTCCTCCCCAAAATAAGTTTTTAAAAAGCTGATAAATATTTCTAACTAGGGGCAGCTAATCAACCTCCCAGCTATTTCTAGTGGTGGGTAGAATTGAGAAGGAAGTAGAGTTCTCATATTTACAAATACCTAAATATCTTCAAATGTAGTATATTTTCTGAAATAGTAATTTGACGTGTGTGTGTGTGTGTGTGTGTGTGTGTGTTTACTTAACAGAAAATACAATTGCATCTTTTTTACTCCCTGTTTCCCTCTCAAACTAGCCCCAGCTCTTCCCTGACTTATTCACCTCCCTTCATGTCCTCTTCTTTTTAAAAGGCCACTAGTTTCATCTCCGCTTAGGGTACAAATCTTCACTAAGGTCAGTAACCTCTTACAAAGCTGGTGAAGATCACTTCAACAAGGTCTCCAATGTTCTGAGACCCTGCTTCTGGGAATGGATTGATTCGTTTGTATGCTGAGATGTACCTTAAGTTCAGCAGAAAATTGATCTTTCTTCATAAACAATATATTCTCTTTGTAAACACCTTTGGCTATCAGAAAAGGTCAGTAAGTAGAACAGCTGTCATTGCCAAATGATTATATTCCCCAAGTTTAGGACCTCTCAGATAGAGATTTGGAGATTTGCAAAGGAATGTTGGCATCTTAGCATCTTTCCTCGGGTATAGGAGAATTACAGCAAAGTGATTGGTATCTCATACATGCCTTCCACATTCATCATCCAGCGTTCATTCAGATTTGATGCCAGGCATGCCAAGTGTGGATAGTTAAGACATTTTTTGGAATTTTTATCTCCAGTTTCTTGAGTCTACTCATCCCATATGAAGGGCCAGAAATTCTGGGGAATTAATTAATGTCCTTCAAAGAAATCCTCAGTCACTATTAGTTTTCTATTACTATAACAAAAATACTTAAGACAATGAACTATAAATAATAAAAGGGTTTATTTTGAGTCACCATTTTGCAGGTTTCAGTCCATATTCTGTTGCCTTCATTGATTTTGGGTCTCTGGCCAGGAAGTAGTTCATGTGGGGGGCATGTGGGGAGCAAGCCCACAACTTGAGGCAACCAAAAAGGAAAATAAGAAAGAAGAGTCTAGAGTTCCAATGTCCCTTCAAGGGCATGTCTCCAATGACTCTAGTCCACCCACTTGCTCCAACCACCTAAACTCTACCACCTACCAATAGCACCAAACACATGGAAGACAGGGAAGGGCCAAGCCGAAGGAATCACTGCTACTTGCTCATATCCCAGTAGGACAACCATGAGGAAGTTTCTACCTACTTGTCCTATATGGCACCAGTGGACAGAATGCCAGCTGCTTCCAATTGAAACCTTCAGAAATATATCCCTGTTTCCTGCCTCCTCCTCCTCCTCCCTAACTCACTGACCCAGCCCCCTACTATGTTTACTGCAGTCATCTCTCAAAGTAGTTCTTGTTTCTAAGTCTTTTTCTTGAGACTTGACTTCTGCATGAACCCCTCCCAAAATGACAAGAAAGCTCTACCCTTAGTGCTGATGCCCCACCCAGCATGTCAGCATGTTGCCAGACAGAGAAGCAGACAGGCAGAGAGAGACACACCTATGTGGTGGGTGTTCTGAGTTCTCATTGCAAAAATGGGAGGTGCTTGAGCGAAACTTTAACATACTCATTGGATAAGGGAAACTGGCCTCTGCCGAGCAGTCCAGCTGGACCATGCCTGCATTTCCATCAATCTAATGCATTTGCTTGCCTATAAACATTCAATACAAGAGCAGAAAGACAGAGAGAAAAATCTACAAAGGTTTGAGTGCCTATGTTTTAGAACTGAGATGCAACACTTTACTATTTATGACAAATGCTGTGTTGTTATAAAGTAAATGATAGTAATAAAAGAGCTACAGTTAAAGAGTTCCAGATCAGCCTTAAATGTTTTTATTAATAAGGAAAATTGTTTAAAGATACGTTCGCTACAAGTTATTCAAGAATGTAAAAAATATACAACAAAATCAACCAGAGGAAGTGAGAGGAAAGTTAATAAACATCAAAGAAGCCATTGCCTAATTTAAACATAAGCAAAGAGTGGAATAGATAAATAAAACCAAGATTTGCCTCACAGAAAAGATCGATGAATAAACCAATGTCTTGCGTCTAAAGAGACTCAGTGTTGGATACTATGAAGGAAACAGCAGAAGGAAAGATGAGAAGGTCTTCCTGAAAGGAACAGCCTGTGAATTTCATCCAAAACATTCTAAAAATGAAGTTCCCAAGCTTTACCCAAAAGGTTAAGGGGTGAGTAGAACATGTCACAAAGCAGAAACTAGGAAGCTTGCCAAAAATCTATCTTCCTAAAACACTTTCCCAGATTTGTTTTTACAGAAATACTGTATCTCATTTTCAAGGAGTAATTTCTCTATATAAAAAACTGCCTCAGAAGGCCAGGTATAGTGGCACATACTTTTAATCCCAGCATTTGGGAGGCAGAGGCAGACAGATCTCTGTGAGTTTGAGGCCAGAGTCTACACAATGAGATGTAAAAATAATAACAAAACAAAAAAGAAACACACAAACAAAAGCCCTGCTTCAGAAATAGCCATGTAATCAGACTTTGAGCTGATGATGAAACCTAGTAGAGATAAAAAGACCTTAGAAGCCAATTGCACATATGAATACAAAGGACAAATTATAAGGAAAGTACCAGTGCTTCATATATCTACCATATATTTGGAAAATCTATTTTTTTAAAATCAAGTAAGGCTGCTTTGGGGGACAGCATGCTTCTAGCCTACTACCATAATTCATCAAAGGGATAAAGAAGGCAATTTAAGAAATGATTTTGAAAAGTCACATGAAAAATTCTAAATCTATTTCTCATGAAAATGATTTGGAAACTAATGAACATCCTTCACGTGGTCATGGATATTTATCAAAAAACAAACAAACAAACAAAAAACCAGTGGTGAATGATGGGGTGTTTCCAGTGCCTTGCTGGTCACGTTCTGGTTGAATGCATCTTTTTTTTTTTTTTTTTTTTTGGGTTTTTCGGGCCAGGGTTTCTCTGTGTAGCTTTGCGCCTTTCCTGGAACTCATTTGGTAGCCCAGGCTGGCCTCGAACTCACAGAGATCCACCTGGCTCTGCCTCCCGAGTGCTGGGATTAAAGGCGTGCTCCACCACCGCCCGGCTTTGAACGCATCTTATTTGTAGTAAGAAAACACAGTCTTAGAAAAGAAATCTGGAGTGAAGTGAGACCCATACTGTGTCTTTTATAGACTTTAACTGTGTATCAGTGGTTGTCCTAGTTCAATGTCCATTATTGTCCCAAAGCACCATGACAAAAAAAACAAAAAACAAAAAACGAAGCAACTTGGGGAGGAAAGCCTTCATTTGGCTTCACATCTCAGTCAGTCTATTATCAGAAGCCAAGGACATAACTTTTCTGTGCTTTCTGCATTCTCTAACAACGCACACATACTGTTTTCTCTATCAAATCATACTAACGGGTATTTTCTGGTAGTGAAAAATAAGCAGCACTTATTATATTTGTTGTCTTTCAATTGTTTCTTATCAGATATTGACTTTCATAAATAAGGAAGGGGGAGTATATTTATTTCTCATAAGTCAACATTGGAGAAAAACAAAACATCATATAACAAGTAATTCTATATTTCTAATTCATGTGAACAAGGTGGATATAATTCTTTGTGGGTCTGGTTGGAGCCTGAGACACAGCTGGGTTCTTCAGTACTCATCATCAGATGCAGCCAGGCAACTCTCCCTCTCCAGCAGGCTGTAAATGCATCTTGCTGAGTCATTGAATTGGATGAGTGAGTTTTTTTTTTTTAATGAATATTCTTTCCAAACAGCTGGCTAAGGCAGCTTTCCAGTTGAGTATAACATTTCAAAATGTTAGCAATTTCTGTGTGTAACTAAATCGATTCAACATATAAAGCATGGAGCTCACAATTCTGGATGTTAAAAAGTCCAAGTGCATGGTGTCAACCTCTAGTGACAGCCTTTGTGTTTTGTCATAACAGAGCAGAAGGCAGCCCATGGTACTGGTCTCTCAACCTCCTCTTCTAAAGCCACTGATGTCATCAGGGACCCATCCTTCTGACCTTATAAAATCCTAATCACCTCCAGATACCAGTAACCTGTTACTCTGGGGTTACTGTTCAACTCAAACAGTCTGCTCTCCACAACTGGGCCTGCACAGCCTCCAATCCCCTAGCCTCTGTGCTCTGCCCCAGATCATGCCAGTTCTGGGGACAGTGACACCTGGAACCCCATCATTTCACAGCCCTCCAGAAATATGTCCATGAAATCATGTCCATAGAGTTGGGATTTACTGTCTGTGCTTGACTGTTACAGCTTGGCCTTTAGAGTGGCCATTAAGCAGAACATCCAGTATGTCTTTCCATTTCTTTTAACAATCTAAGGGAGAGGTAGTTCTCTGTTGCTGTGGAATCCTTCTGTATACTGTGAAGATGTGTTGCTCTCATTGTTAATAAAAAGCTGATTGGCTGATGGCTAGGCAAGATTTTTTTTTCAATCAGAATGTACTTAGTTTTTTATATTAATGATTTTAATTTTCTTAGACAGAACACTGGGAAGAAGAGGGGTGAGGGACAGAGTATTGGGAGTCAGGAGGAGATGCTGTGAGATGTAGAGCAAGCAGGATGTGAAGTACATAGATGAGGTAAACAAGCTGGCTGGAGACAAGCCTAAGCTATGGACCAATTATTTATAATTAATATTAAGTCTATGTGTGGTTATTTGGGGAGTGGTTTGCAGGACAGGGTTGACCAGCAGTCTAGACAAAAAACTCCCCCCCCTCTCTCTCTCTCTCTGTGTATGTGTGTGTGTGTGTATGCATGTATATGTTTAAGTACATAAATAAAAATTTCCCAGCCTATTTCATGTTGCTTATATTATGTTATTTCAGGGCAGACAAATTAGCACTGGATAATCCATTAGGATACTCATCCCTGGGGAAAGGAAAGTTAATTCTGCTCTCAGCACTGCTTAGTCACCACCTTGTTTTTTTAAGAAAGAGTCTCACACTAGGAGGTTTACTTCCTGATGATATTGTGTAATGTTCCCTGTTTGTTCAGAAATAATCTCCCACATGTTCACAGAGATTGCATTTGCTGTTCTCCTGAGACCCATAGATGCACAGCATCATACAGAAACTGACAAGAATCTGCCTGGCCTGAGTTCTCATGTGGGTGAAACTGTGTGCCTAAGTGTGCAGCTGCACCTCATGTAGGTGAGGAAGGCAGCCTGCCCACACCAAAGACCACTGATGGAACTTAACAGAATAAGAAAAGTTATGTAACCATAGTAGAATAGAGTTTCAGAACCACAATTCTACCTTCTTAATTAGTAAATTTAGATGTAGTTTTTAAACCAGGGAAACTGTGTTAATTTCATACTACTGCTCATTTTTTGATTTATTCTTGAAGCCTCTAGATGTCAGGCTTTGTTGGTTTTGTCTCCTGTTATTCGGTATATGCACCAGTTAGTTTCTGTCAACTTGACAAAAACTAGAGTCAACTGGGAAAAGAAAACCTCAATTGAGGAATTGCCTCCATTTTTTAGCCTGTGGGCATGTATGCGGAACATTTTCTTGATAAATGATTGGTATGGAAGGGCCCAGTTAACTGTAGGCAGTGCAGTCTCTGGGCAGTTGATCCTCAATTGTATAAGAAAGTAGGCTAAGCAAGCCATAAGGAGCAATCCTGTAAGCAGCACTCCTCCATGGTTTCCTGCCTCTATTCCTGCCTGACTTCCCTCAATGATGGTCTGTGGTTGGGATAAACCATTTCCTCTTGAAGGGATTTTGGTTATGGTGTTTATTATGGCAACAGGAAAGCTACCTGGGACAGTGATGAGATGCAGCTGTGAGGTCATTGTACATTTGTGTTAGTAGCTGTTGTTTTTTGCCCTACTTTGTCACTTTTGGATGCAACTTTTCCTAGTCTTATACTGTCACCATGCACTCTAACATTTCTTTTGACTATTATTCTTTTGGTTCATCCCTACCCATTCTTTGTTCTTGTTCCTCTTATGCTCCCCTCACTGGGAAAGCCTTTTTTTCAACAAGCATGGCATCCTACCTACTTTGGTTAGTGTTACTACATCTGAAGACATTAATGAAACATTACATTTTATTTTTCATGTTACTAACTTGACTTTTGAGACTGTTTACCTGTTTCTAATGTGTCCCTTTGCTTCATTTTCTCTAGGTTACCTTTTGGTTTTTTTCTCTTCTATTATCTTGTCTTTCTTTCCTTTCATATTCTTATTCACATGTATATGTACATATATGTGTGTGTGTGTATGTGTGTGTGTGTGTGTGTGCGTGCTTGCCAGTGTATGCTTGTGTATGCATGCAAATGTGTTCCTTTGTATGCATGCATATACACAAGTAGCTTTCTAGTAATTCACAGGATTTGTTCTGTATTTCTGGTTTGCCTGGTAGTTCTCATTATTCAGACATCATACTAAATTCATCCCATCTTCACTTAAGAAATGCAGTTAGTCTGTACAGATTCCAGCATGCTGAAGGTCCCAGGTAGGTTGGTTTTGCTTCTCTTCGTGGCCCTGCAGCAAAATACTTAACAATTGTTATTAAGGTAGACAGTATAAGGAAAGATTCTTTTCTTGTTGTCTTCTTGGGCTGGATGGGAGATTCCTAATCCACTACAATGGTTGGGCCCCATCAGCCCTCAAACTGTCTTAAGACTGGCCCCAGCCTGCTCCCCTTGGAAGAGTTCTAACACCACAGCTTTCCTGCAGGGAGATGCTCAACAAAACAGGAAGCCATTTCCATTTGACAAGTAAATTGCACTTATTCATCTTGTAATTTTCTTTATCAGTTTAATCTCTCCTTTGGCACACATAACAAGCAAACAGCTTCTATTTCCAAATGATCGATGAGGGGTGGTGCAAATTAGAGGTTCTCACGGTGACATTAAGTTGGTCCTTGGAGAAAAGAGTAATTCATGATGATGCTGGCAGGGAAATGTCGTTGTGGCTAGCGAGGCCCAGTTTACCGTCTCATCCAAGAGATCTTATGTAGTCTTACGATGATCCTAAGAGGGTACTGGATAAAGAAGGGGGCTGACAATAACCTAAGACTAATGCAGATTTCTGGACTTATAGATCATTCTTTTCTTCTAGAAGTTAATATTTAATTCAATTTAATCTCCCACAGTCAAAAGCACCAGTTCTCCAAATTTTTTCACTGTTCCATCCTCATAACTAGCTGGACAAAATTCAGTTTTCCTTTTTCTCTGTACCCCATCCTCCCAGTTCTCCCAGTCTGAAATGCAAAGCCTAATTGGGAAGGACGGAGAGATTCAGAAGCTCCCTACTTAATGCTAACATTCACATAGGACTGTGCATTACAAATAGTAATAAGGAAAAATGCCTTATCCAACTAGACCCCACTGTAGTTAATTCCACAAGCAGCCATGCATTCCTAAAATTTTCTATGTTTTGGAATGAAAAGAGAAAAAAATTCTTTTCCTATCCCTCTCATGACACCTATACAGAGTAACACCCTTGTCCATATTTCTGGGCTTGATCTTCATGGTAGCACCTTCAGAAATAGCAGGAGCAAGCTGAGGATGTTCATTACTTGTAGGGATTAAAGGATGGCACAGAAGGTCTTGACCAAGGAACTCTATTTTCTAAGCTTGTCTCAGTATATGATCAGCAGCCTCTCCCTGACGTCTGAGATGACCAGCCTCTCTCTGATGTCTGGCGTGACCAATGGTTGGGAAGCTGGTGGCAGCTTGGAGAGTCCCTTGGAGAAGAAAGGGTTCTTCTCGCCTTTGTTTTACTATATGCAGGGCCCAAGTGTTCTTGACTGTGAGCCTGGCCATTCCAGAGAACAACCACAGAAACAGCCAGTGTTGTCATGACTACATCTGATAAAGCAACTACACACCTGCTATTTACACTATTGTTGAGATGGTAGGATAGTCAATGTCTTTCCTTCAAAATGACTCTGTAAAACCCATCTCCCTTCTGTTTCTGCTTTACAGTGGTTGAGGTTTATATGTTGACAAGCACAGCTGCATGCACATCTTTTCCCTGCTGAAGATGTTGCTGGAACCATGCACATGTCCCCCGAGGAAACATTTCTATAACCAAAGGTGCCTTGCTATGCACTTGTCCTGCCTGTGGGAACATATCTACATTGTCTACATGGCACTCCAGAGTGTCAGAGAAACACTGCACCTTCCTGACCACAGCCCATGGCCAGGGATGGGTGGTGTTTGATGGATACTCCAACTTCCTTGCCCCTTATATAAGACAGCCCTATCCCAAATCTTTCAGAGGTACTGAGCAAGATGGTGCTCCAATTACCCCTGGCATTAGCTTCTAGATAAAGAACCATTTTGATTTATTTATACATCTAAGACTCAACTGGATGGTGGACAGTAGCATGGACTGGAGGCTCCCTAAGGCAGCAAGTCCCTTTAGGAGGCAAGAAATAGGCATGGGGAGACTTACCAATGCAATCTGAGTTGAAGCCTAGATATCAGAGATAACTGAAGGTGAGATGCACTGCTTCTGGGTGTGCTGAGTGATCTGAACGTGGTAGCATTTAAACAAAGGGTGAAGAAAGAGTTGTGGAATGAGGATCTCGAGAAAAAGGTCCCAAATAGTTGATACTTAGTGAGTATAGCTCTATGATCCTTTCTAAGATTGAATTCCAGCTATTTGATGACTAGATAACAAAATCGCCCATGCTCTTCTCTTTTCTGTGCTATATTTATAGTGTGAACTACAATATTAAACAGACAGGGTGTCTTTGGAGTCCTGGGTCAAAAAGCTTATCTGTCCCTCTAGGTTCTGGTATTTGGCACCCTCACTTTGTGGAGATGACCCAGTCTTTGTTTCTACAGGATGTTTGGAATCTCTATGGCCAAACTGTAAATAGGTACTATACATCCATTCATCAGTGGCATCCTGTCCTCATCACCTTGCATGTAGCTGACCATACAGTATGCTGAGGATGTAAAGACGAACATGATACGTTCTCTTCTCCTCAAGATCTCAAATCAACAAGCAGTATGGAGAAGTAGACAGATCAGGGAAGAGAGTATCAGACATCTTAGTTTAACACTCCTAAATCTTTAGCTTGCATGTGAATAACCCAGAGATGTGTTTAAAATGCCAGTTCCTACACAGGAGATTTCAGGTGATGCTGAAGCTGGAACATCACCAACTGGTCACCAAAACACCAAACAGCAGCAGTCTTAGAGGATAAGGCCGTTTTCTGATAATGATGGACATTCTAGGATAAGCAAAGCACGGAGAACTAGGAAGTTTCTGAATGTTGTTAAATAATTTAGTAAGGAAGGAACCACCCATCCCTGGCCATGGGCTGTGGTCAGGAAGGTGCAGTGTTTCTCTGACACTCTGGAGTGCCATGTAGACAATGTAGATATGTTCCCACAGGGAGAGCAAGTGCATAGCAAGGCACCTTTGGTTATAGAAATGTTTCCTCGGGGGACATGTGCATGGTTCCAGCAACATCTTCAGCAGGGAAAAGATGTGCATGCAGCTGTGCTTGTCAACATATAAACCTCAACCACTGTAAAGCAGAAACAGAAGGGAGATGGGTTTTACAGAGTTTTGTTGAAGAAACAAAAACCAAAGAAATACGTGGTGAATTCTATAGACAAGAAAGCAGAAGATATTTAGGATAAAGTTATGTGATGGGAAATTTGGATTGTCAACTTGACTTATTAAGAAATATCTGGAAGAGAGGGGAAAGAAATGATTCAGCAAGGACTTGAGTTAAGTTTCAAGCACCCACATCAATTAGCTCACAACCACATATATCTCCTACTCTGGAGACTCTGACATCTCTAGCCTCCTGAAGAACCTGCAATTATGTGCATGAACCCTCACATACAAAAACACACATACACAAATTTTTAAATAATTTTTTAAGAAAGAGACATGTAAGGCATAGGTAAAGCATGATTTTGGTTAAGTTCTTTAGGTTTTGTTTTCCAGAGCAGCCTGACCGAGAGGGGAAGATTTACCATGAATGTGGGTGGCACCATCCCATAGATTGGGCTTCTGGGCAGACTAGAGAGAGAGAGAGAGAGAGAGAGAGAGAGAGAGAGAGAGAGAGAGAGAGAAGAAGAAGAAGAAGAAGGAGGAGGAGGAGGAGGAGGAGGAGGAGGAGGAGGAAGAGGAGGAGGAGGAGGAGGAGGAGGAGGAGGAGGAGGAGGAAGAGGAGGAGAAGGCCAGCTGAGAGACAGCCAAACTTTCTGCATCCTGATCCAGTGAGTTGTGAGCAAGCAGCCTCCTGTTGCTAAGGACAAGAACTGGCTCTTTTTGTAATGCCTTCCCCACCACAATAGACTATATCCCTTACACCACGAACCAAGACAAGACTTTCTCCTGTACGTTGATTCTTGTCAGGTATTTGATCATAGCAAAGGGAAAAGTTACTAATACAGTAATCAAAGCTCCAAGGGCTCTTCTTGGTTCTCCGACCTCTTACTACCCAGAACTGTGATAACTGTATAACAACATGGGAAACGGCAATGAAGTTACAAGACCGTAGGGGAACTACAGTTCCTGGGCTGGGAGCTTGCTGCAGAAGGAATCCAACCCAATTTGACCAACTGCTTCTGTATATGAATAAGCAGAAAACCAAGAGGTGCAGGGTTTGAGGTGATAGTCCAGTGATCCTGATGTGAAGAACCACAGGCACTTCCATTGCCACAGGAGACTAATTCCCTCTTTCTTTTTGGATTTTTATTATAATACTTCTTCTCTGGGAGAGTATCTGCACATCTCAGTTGGGCTGTGGGGCCCTTCTGTTTTCTTCCTTCTTAAATTAGCTTCCCACAGAAGCAGATTCTGCAATAAGTGCTCAACCACATACAGTTTCTTTGGAAGGCAATGCGAGGAAGGACCAGGAGGGAAGAGGAGCATGAGAGTGGAAGGAGATGAGTGAGTGTAGGCTGCATTGTCAGGAAGACTACCACCCTGGGGGACTGAGAAGGCAGTGGAGCGAAGCCTGGAGCTCTTCAGAAGAAGGGCAAGGAAGCATTTCTTATATCCCACATAGATGTGTTTGGCAGTGGCTCTCTGCAGCATGAACCAGGGGGTACTTCCCACCTGGCTTGAACAGGAATGGAACATCTTTATGAACCAGAGACAGCCTAGGCAGATTCATAGAGCTGGCCTCAATCAGCAGCAGGTGTGGAAGCAGGGGTGGGGGTGGGAGGACAAGGTGAGTGAGGTAAGACAAGCTCAAAGGTCCACTGCTGTAATAGTATTTATCAGGGTCCCTTGGGACTGTCCACCTCTAAAACTGATGATAGATGGCTTTGACAAGAGGGTACGGAATCCTGTTTGGAGGGAAGTTCAGTTTGAAAGTGGAGTGTAGAAAGCTTGAAACAAAGACTAGCTGAGTGGCAGTTGAAGTAAAGGACTAGCAGAAGTTAGGAAGCGACAGCAGAGGCACAGACTGGAGTGGGTTTGACAGAATTCATGAAAGACCAGATGGAAGACTGGGATGGTTGCGTTAGGGGAGGAAAAGGAGGCAAAACTCTAAGATTAATTTTAGATTTGTTTGTTTAATTATTAACAGGGTTTCTCCCTTCAGCCTGGGATGATCTTGAATTCATGACCCTCCCATGTTTGCTGGGATTAGCGACATGGGCCACCACACCCAGCTGGACTTACAGATTTTTTGGCTGGAATATGGTTTCTGTTACAATTCCTGCTGATTTGCTGAGTGTCTTCCAAAACCTGTGAGAACCCCACAAAATTTCTTCCGTTTTCTCATTGTTTTCATGAAAAAAAAATCAAAGGTATTCTTTCCAAACTCTGCGTCTTTAACATGCTATGGCTCCAAGTTACTAGCAGCAATTAAAGGACATATTGCTGAAAGGAAAGCTAAACTATTTTTATTAAAAAAACTTGCTCCTAGCACTGATGTAGGCCTGCAGTCCTTGGCACAGATCCCCTTACACACCTGTTCATCAACATCAAATGAGAATTGTGCCAAACACATTATGACTAACAAAGTGCCAATGCCTGCAATTATCTCCTTGATTAAAATTATGGATAATTTTAAACATCATAATAGGGATATTTCTCCTTGCCCAACCACCGCATTTGCAAGTGCCAGGAAGAAGTTAAAGAGTTCTAGAGTCCAAAAGCAGAGCCTTCCATCCCTTCCACAGGAAGGCTTTGGACAGCCATACTTCCCAGGAGAAATATTTGCCACCTTTGTCCTTTCCAATGCAAAGGCCATCACCAAACAGATACACATTTCTAGATAACAGAGACTTCTGAACTTCCACAGACTTCCTAGTACTGCTCTACACACAGGAAGCTGAGGCAGTTAGTACAGGAAGCCATTTTACCTGGACTGTGGTAGACAGTATTGTATCTCAGCCAGGGAGTTTCTCTCACCATGGCAGAGTTTCATGAGGCACGAGGAATAAGTCTATGGTACCCAAGAACTCAGCAGACTCCACATTTGCTACTCTGAGTCTAGGACATCTCCCAGGGAAGAGCCCTGGGCCTGGCATCAATGCAGTTCACCAAGGTGTTCTCAGGAGTCATGCCAGCATCATCTAGAGTAGTGGTGGTGACTACTACATGTCAAACCCAGGCCTTCCTTCGGGCAGCTCAAGTGGGAGAAGGGGGTAGAAGTTGAAGAATGAACTGTGAGCAATCTTTCCACACAATTTTAAAGATGTGTAGTGATATTGTGTTCCCTAATATATTGTGCACTTTAATAAACTTATCTGGGGCCAGAGAACAGAACAGCTGCTAGATAGACATAGAGGCTAGAAAATGGTGGCACTCACACCTTTAATCCTAGCATTTTGGAGGCAGAGATCCATCTGGATCTTTGTGAGTTCAAAGTCACACTGGAAACAGCCAGGCATAGTGACACGTGCCTTTAATCACAGGAAGGTATGGCAAGAAGCAGAAAGGTATATAAAGTGTGAAAACCAGGAACTAGAATCAGTTAAGCTTTTAGTCTTTTAGCAGCAGTTCAGTGAGATTCATTTGGGCGAGGACTCAGAGGCTTCCAGTCTGAGGAAAAAGGATCAGCTGAGAAGTTGGCAAGGTGAGGTGGCTGTGGCTTGTTCTGCTTCTCTGATCTTCCAGCATTCACCCCAATACCTGGCTTCAGGTTTGATTTTATTAATAAGACCTTTTAAGATTCGTGCTACAAAGATGCTCTTGGACTTTACCATGAATGAAGAAGTGATCACACAGAACTATGGCACTCTACTAGGTGCTCTACCACGGAATGAGAAAAAAATTTTTTTTTGCCAAAATCTGGACATGTTCACAGAAATGCCACACTTGGAACCATTGTTTCTCCACCATCTCCACCCACTACTGCCAGCTACCATCTCTCCCAACTACCTCCATCCATCAGCTCAGCCCACCATCTCTACTGTATCCACATGATTTAAAACTTGGAATGGTTTTCTCCATTGTGCATCTTCTCTGCCAAGGAATCATATCCTCTTGAGAGAAGAAAGTAGGGAGACTCTGCATCTGCTTACTTCCCCCTTCAAACTTCCTTCTTCTCTTCATTTTGTCCTTTTTGAATTTACCCACTCTCCACAGTCAGGCAGCCAACAGGGTCTGAAGATTTTCCTAGCATTCTTTCAGTAGCACACACTACTGAAACTCCTCTTTCATCTACCATGACAGTGAGTGGTTCTCAAAATTAGGTTCTGAATCAGTAGTATCAGTATCACCTGGGAACATGGGACATGTTGACACTCTTGGCTCTTCCCACACCTTCTGAAGGAGAAGCCTGCAAACTATGTGTTCATGAACATCACAGAAGATTCCAATGTTCCTTCAGCATGAGATTCCCCAGATGGGAGTCACCTTCTCATCTGCCCACAATGCTTCCTGATGCAGGCACCTGGAATTACGTCTAAGTGCTTGCTCTGGTATGTTCCCTCCACCACTGTGCTCAGGTGCCAAGTAAAGAAGACCATTCAGGTCCAGCTCCTAGTAGCCTTTTCCCAGAGTTCCAGAAGAGATGCTACCAGCAGTGAGTAAATTAATCTGAGGAGCAACTGTCACGTGGAAATAGACAAGATCTACCAATTAAGACTCCATCTTCTTCAGATATCAGATGGCCCACTGAAGCATACTCTACACACTTTTTCAGAGCTCCTCATCAGAGCTGAGTCCCAGCTGTTCCCAGAAACAGCCTACTCATAAACATACACTATAAATACTCCTTTGCTTTCCTGTATCACTTGTCCACCCTTCACCAGGGATTCTTGGCATCACTTGTCCCAGGGTCTACTTCAAAGTCAATATAATTAAGACTTCCTTCACTAATGGAACAGAATACTGATGTTCTAAGTGCTATTTGGTTATCATTGCATACTACACAAATGACTGAACATTGGAGCAATAAATCTCTATCACTTTTGGAGCTGATAGGAAGCATGTGCAAAGACATTTTAAATTCTGGAACTCGAGCTGTGGAGAAGAGGAACAGAGCTGGCTGTAGCCAAAGAATTAGAAGTTGAGAAGAACTGATTTTATGGGTCCTACTGATTTGGTCAAGTCAGTGATCCTATATATTGATTATTTTAGGGCCAAAGAAGCTCTTACTCACCATGACGGATGCAAAAAAGAACCAATCTTCCCTAGTGCAGGTTACTTACCAGGTTTCTTTGCCTCTGTTTTTTTTAGGGGGAGGTAAACTGATGATATTATGCTTTCCTGCAAGTATGAAATGAGCCCTTTCATTGATGGTGGGTATGAAAAATTAGAGAAAAAGATATCTTGGGGCTTAAAAAGGATAACAAATGCATAATATTTTAGAATATTCAAATTGAGACAATATGTTATCTATGATTTTAATGAACTGTCAGCCAGAAATAAAATAGACAGCCTGAGTCATCTGTTGAAATAATCCAACATTTTTGCAATCTGTATGCATAGTTGCAGTTCTTAATTAGGAGCATTTCTAGATCATCAAGGAAGAATTCAATTTTTTTTTCCGGCTGAGTTTTTATTATCAAGGATATTTAATATGTTTTCCTTTACAGCATGCTGCTTATCAAGAAAATCAGAGAAACTCATTTGAGGCTGAAAGTAGGTGAAAACAATGAACGAGAGGCATGGAGAAAGAAAATAACTCTAAATGTCCATGCATAGAATGCCCTTATTGTTTTCACACAATTTCTATTCCTAAAAGTAAATATTTTATCACAAGCTCTGAATCAACCACCCACTGGTGCTGGCCACCCACTTGTGTCAACCATGTGTTCCTCCTAAAGCACATAGACAGGATCATGGCTGGTTATAGGTCCTTTAGGACCATAGCTGTTGGTTAGACACACTTCTCCCACCATCACTGGATAGGTGTCAGGAGTGGACTGTTCGTTTATGAGCCCTCATTGCATGTCATCACCACCTTGTCAGCAGGTAAAGGAAGCTGCCTCAAATTAAGAAGTGGGGTCCTTGCTCCCCTTTCTCCTCCTGCCCCCCTCTACACTCTCAATCTATCCACATGGAGCTGGCTCAGATTCTGAGGTGCTTGTCTTTCAGAGATGATAAGCTGGTCCAGAGAGGGGAAGGGAGAGAGAGAGAGAGAGAGAGAGAGAGAGAGAGAGAGAGAGAGAGAGAGAGAGAGAGAGAGAGAAGAGACCTAAACTTTCCTCTGTGCTGAAATCTGACTTGTCATTAATTTAAATGGTAAAGCAAGAGGAAATATCAAGCTCCCCCTCCTCACTTGTTATTTTTCATATTTATTTACCTTAGAATGTCCTGGTGGGATTGAGACAAAAACTAAAAGTTAAAGGAATCATGTTCTTCACTGGGTTATTTCCAGATTAACATTTAACCCGGAATGCTAGAGGCCTGGGAAATGAGAATGATGTTAAAGGCATTGCCACCCATCCAGAATGATCTACAACAGTGCCAAAGAGAGCAGGCAGAAGGAAAGGATGACAGACTTACAGAATGTCATGGTGAATCTATGCTGTTTGAGAGGGACACTGCCCCATGTCCACTCCACCACCACCATACTGACTAGCCCATCCAGGAATGGAGCCTCAAGCATTTGCAGACCTTAGTTTCTTTAGCAATAATCATACACACAGCTCTGATAGAACCACTGAGCCTGGTTCCTATTCAGTGTTGCCACGTTGTCTCCAGTCTGAATGCTAGTAGAGAAAAACACCCATAAATCAGACACCACAATTAAATTTTTTGATATTTCATTGGATGACTAGATTGGATTTACCTAAGTGAGAAAGCATGTGCATTAATTTAGGAAGTAGGCATGAGTGACAGAAGCCACTAATTTTAAGGCTCAGCAGGAGCAGCTTATGCACTGTACTCATGCTGATGTGCTTACCAGCTTAGGAATGTGCCCGGGGAGGATTCTTGCTGCTATGTGATTGATGGGGTTCTGGAAACTGTATATACCCAGGAGAAGTAAAGCTCATCATCTGAGATAAATTGTTACTCCATCTTCCCACTAAATTGAATCAAGTCCTGTGACTCAAGAGGAGTGCTTTCTCTATGCAATTGTCTTGAATAAGGGGACATTAGGCTCCAGGAATGCATCTTTGTAGAGTGCTCCAATTTTCAGTGGTATTGTGCCTGGCAACTGGACACCAACTTCAGAATATTGACCTCAATCTAGAGGACACATAAACAAACAAACCTGCAGTGGGGGGTGTGGGTGCATGTATTTATTTGGAGATAGTCCCAGGAGAAGATGGAGGGTGGAGAGTACAGAGGTGGACATGGAGGGAAGTCAGCATCATCAGCCACTTACAGTTGTGGGCACCTGAAGTCCACCCAGGTAGGAAGAAGGGGTGAGACGGGTGGAAAGACGGGTACCCACCATCAGATCTAGCCTTCGTTGCTGGAGGCTCTGTTATTACCATTTGTCTAGGTTTACCGTACTCTGTGTCTCCCACGTAGGATGCCCCTCAGAAGGATGAAAGAGAAAAGAAATGACTTCTACTGTGGCTCTGCCTCTGTTTCCCTGGAGGCACGTAGTAAGTCCTGCTCTGTAGGCCTCTTGGAGCTGGCACCCATACTTCTAGTTTTTCAAGATTCCCTCTTTTTCAAAAGTTTACTCGGTGATGAAAAAAGGAAAGAAAACAGAAAATATAACCAAAGGCAGATTTCAGAGCTTGTAATGATTTCCCCTACATCAGAAAAAAAGGAATTCAAACAAAAAATGTGACCTGCAGTGTGCATAAGTCTCCATGTGCATTTTAAAGTCTGAAATCGATTGCTCAGGGAGAGTACACAAGCGAGTGGATATGAAAGACTTTGAGGACTGGGGCTCACCAGCTCAACAGAGACCTAGAGGAGGAGAGGTGACCTCATGCAGGGAAAGGAATTATCCACACAGGCTCATCTGTTTCAAGCAGTAACTGAAAGCTAGTGTCAGGGTATGGGGAAGCTTTGAAAAGTAAGTCAGGGGGCAATCTGAGAAGCAGTTCACAGATGCAGTGATGGAAAGTCTCATCAAGAATAGTAGCCATGGACTTGTAAAAGGTTCAGTTATTGGGAGGAGGGTGGCTGGCAGCGGGCTCTGAGTAGCTTAGAAATGTAGAAGTCCTGCAGAGTCTGGTTCAACAAGAAGAGTCTCTGACTCTCAGCCTGCTTGTCAAGAAAGTGATCCTGAAAGATTCTTGATTTGTCCCTGCTGAAAACCAGTGTTCATTTCTAAACTTGGAAGCTTCATGGGTTCATGCTTTGCTAAGAGAAATGGGTGGTGCCCTCTGTGGGTAGAAATTGGCCTTTCTCATAGAGAGAACTATGGCCTGACTTGGCATTACAGTTTCCCTCTAGGGGTTAGTTTCCCCCAAAGGTTTGGGAGCGTTACAAGGTCATCACAGGCCAGAGAGTGTGACAACCACGTGGGAGCCAGCTTGTCCACAGCTGGAACAGCTTGCTTCTTGCTGCCTAAGGCTACCCAGACTTTTTACAAACAGTTTCGTGGAAGCCACTTAGAAAACACTGTCTGTCTTTCATACCTCAGGTTCCAGGAAGTTCTGGCAAGCCTGTGTGGATGGAAAACAGCTGGAAAGTGGTGTATTAGTTTGCACCTGGCAACAGGATGGGTTGAATCTGTTTTCACATCTCAGAAGACTGCAAGCCGTCACCCCTGCTTGGATGTCCTTGTTGGATAACAAGACAAATGACTGGCAGAATTCTGGGGACACAGCATGTGTGGTGGCCTGTGTCTGAGGAAGAAACTTGGTCAGGCAGACTACTGGTGGCAAGTCTGAGTTCAAAGGCTGAAGGACATGGAGTCTGTTGTCCAATGGCAGAAGCTGCGGAAAATACACCAAAGATCAGAAAGACTCAAGTATTGCAGGGCTTGCCATCCTGGGGAAGGGAGCCTGTGGTACGACTGTTTCTGAAACTCATGAACCTGCGGGTATTTTAAGAGAAGAGGAAACCACTGGCCAAGGGCAGCTATCTGAAGGAACAACTTGAGAAAGAGTACAAAGAGACCTTGCTTAATGAAGGACAAGACACCAAACAGCATTTAGGACAATACGCATTCTCCCCGACACAGTTCTACTTTGCTTTTGATCAACCTAAATAACAAACAGAATTCTATAGGTAGAGTTTATTTGTGAATGAGTAGGATGTACAAACCTGGGAAACTGTGATGATCATAAGCTTCTCTGGGGTTACTGCAGAGGAAAGTGTGTGTGTGCACGTGCATGTGTGTGTTCATGTATGTTCATGTATGTGTGTACACGTGTGTTTTTAATATGTGTGCACATGTGTGTGGAGACCAGAGGTAGATATCAAATGTCTTTCTCAGTCAGTTTCTACCTCATTTTTTGAGATGAGGTTACTCCCTGAACCTGGAGGTCACCAATTTGGCTAGACAAGCTGGCTAGTGACTTCCAAGGATTTGCCTGTCTCCACTTGCTAGTGCTAGCATTACAGGCATGCACCACCAGGCCCATTATTTATTTATTTTTTTAGCTTGGATGCTGGGATCCGGACTATGGTCCTCATGCCTTTATTGCAAGCACTTTATTGGCTGAGCCATATCTCCAGCCCCACTGCAGGGGACTGTTTGTAAAGGCCAAAGGGAGAAGGGTGCAAAAGCTGGTCACAGAAGCTCATCGCAAAGGTGGAGTGAGCTGATTCATGGGACTGACTGTGGAAATGGAGGTGTCTACCCAGAAACAGTTGGGATTGCACAAGTGAGATGCAGCAAGGCAATTTTGGAGACCACAGTTACAATTGGAAGAGGCTTCTGTTAATGCTCTGAGGTCAGTTGTACATGAGGGTAGTCCTCTCATGGCCTCTTGAGTTTGGGTAACCCCATTTTGGCACTGGCAACTCCCACATCTGTGAACTGAACATGTAACCTGTCCTTAGAGAATAAATAAATGACCTGGAAGATGGGAGCTTTTTTACAGCTGGAAAACAAGACAGACAAAAATGTTTTTATAATGAATTTTATGATATCTCGATGGTGTTCAACATAGTGGTAGATGTAGAGAATTTCACATCAATTAAAAAAAGTACATGATGTCAAGTGACTGAATCACCAAAACCTAAATGACTCCTTAATGATATTTAGGAAGGAACGGGGGGGGGGGGGGGGGGGGGGGGGGTGAGGGACAGTGGGACGGCAGGGACAGAAGGAAGGCCTTACACAGGAAATGACGTGGCTCATGGTGTACTGCACATCGTAAGACTGATGTTCAGCTAAGGGACAGACACTTTGTGTCCTTTCATATTAAAAGGCACCTAAACGCTCCATCTGTGGGTGGGAGCACAGTGAAATCATTATAGAGGTCCAGCCTTCTAAGTCCAAGAAAGCAGTTCCAGAAATTTTCCTGGGCAACTAGTCTTTTTCAGTCATTAGGAGGAAGTGAGACATCGGAGAAGTTAGTTGCAAAGAGATTTTTTTCCTCTTAAAGCTAATGCATGATCATTGCTGAAGAATAAGAATTTTTTATAAATAATAAGAATCTTCAGTCAGTGATGTCACGGTCCAACAAAGATCAAGGTTGGCTGAGAAATAACTGGGATTCTTCTAAAAGGAACAAGACCACAGCATGGGAAAAGCTGGAACAAGGACTGAGCACAATCTTGTCTAACAAGAATACTTATAGCACCCATTAGTGTGACCTGTTGGAGTGTGACTCTTTGGACCTATCTGAGTTTAAGTTAACTTCATAGTGAAAATACAAGGTGCATTCCGACAACCTGGCACTGTAGGAGTATAAAGAACCAGCCTCCTGGCAAGTAGGTCTTTGGGTTTGTCTCCATGGGAAGGAGCAAGCTCTGACAGTGAGATGCATCCCAATTTAGGAATGTGGGGGGAAGGGTGTGTGTCAGAATCCGGAAAATAGAGCTACTTTCTTTCCATAGTGCAGGCTTCACAATGATCTATTTAAAGTTTCATTATTTCTCAATTCTCCAAGGTAAAGAATGTCTGACTTGTTTTTTCCTCACCTGATTATCATAGGAAGGACCCTGTTATTAGGACTGGACAAAAACAGAGCAGAATCTCATTTTCCAAGACCTATTCATGTCCGGGAGTTTTGTAGGACTAGAAGAGGACAATAGCCACGTTGTCTGGAGTCCACAGGGGCGCCAGGAAGCTGAACTGTGAAGGACTCAAGAGGCTCTGTCCTGGCAGCAGCATCCTTCTGGGTCCTTGGCTTTTCAAGAAAAGATGTTTGCTGCGTCCTAAGCATGAGGCTTCCAGGAAGAGTCTTTATTATAACAATGTTTGAAGGCAGGGACTATGGCTCCACATTCATAAGGGGCAATTCAGCATGGATGTATATTTCCTCAGAAACCCCAGGGGTTAGAATAAATATAGCCATAGGTAGGGCTGTGAGGCTATTTCCACAGGAAGACTGTGAGTTCCTACTGCAAGACTGGAGATCAGAGCACAACAGGAACAAGCAGAATGAATGATGGCTGGAAGCGGAATGAATGATGCACTTGGCCTGAACAGCTGCAGAAGTTGCAGGTGTGTAAGGACTGGTTCTGTCTGCTGTGTCAGTGCCCAGCAGGCACTTCAAGACTGGATGCTGACTTAATTGATATGTGTGTCCCTCATAGAGCACGCATAGCAGATGTCAGAGCGGGGAGCATTGTGGGAGAATAGATAAATGAGATCCTTGGCAGAGAATTGGGTGCCTGGGGCTAATTACTGCTCTATTGCTGTGAGCAAAATGCCCTACAGAAACATCTTTAGGGAGGAAGGACCTGTTTGGGCTTACAGCTTCCAGGGGGTTCATTCCTTCATGGCAGGGAAGACATGGGGGGGGGCAGCTCACATCTGGAATGTCAGAGGGTGTTCGTATCACAGTGAACCAGGAAGGAGAGAGAGTAGCAGGAAGGAGCAATTGGTTATAACATTTAGAGGTTCACTCCAAGGGGAACAAACTACTTTACTTCCTCTGACTAGGCCCCACCTCCTAATGGTTTTACAGTCTTTCAAAAGAATGCTCGCTGCAAGGTAGAGAAGGAATGTGAGCCTGAAGAGGACATTCTACACTTTAATTCTTCATTCAAATGATAGCAGCAACCTTGAAATGTGTAGAACACCCCAAAGAAGATAGAATTTAGAGCTTTTATGAAGAACAAATGGTGTGAGAAAATACTGTTAATTAGGTATTTCCCTGATCAATAGCCATGGGTGAACAAGGGAATGAAGAAGCAGATTTCTCCCAGTCGTTCATTAGAAAAATGGACCCACATTCCTTCAATGGTGATCTAGATCTGCCACCTACCTACTGTTTTGGCTCAGGCTTTTTGGTAAGAAGCTTCCTTCAAATGTGATGGTAAAATGAGGAAAATCTTTTAGGATTATTCATGAGGAAAGAATAGCAGAGTCTATTTGTCTTAAAATATAATTTTCGACATCTGTTTTGTAAGTCCCAGAATTTTATCTGAAGACAGAAACTGACAAAGCAGTTATTGTTTACCTGTGTTGACCTTTCAGCCAAGATTGCCCACTGAGGCAGGGAGGCTCCAACTCTTTTTGCCTTGCCTTGCCTTGCCTCCTTCCTGCTGGAGAGGATGTTTCTCACATCCTTTTCCCTTGGGTAACCTTGGGGACCAGTGCTCCAGGAAGTTGGCTCCTATTGAAGAGCCTCAGGAACACAGCTACACCTGCCCACAGTGTGCTCTCTTCTAGTCCTCTCTGCTCAGGCTTCTGGGTGGATCCCTCATCTCTCGTTTCTTGTGAGTCTTGCCAGAAGCCCATCTGGTCCTGGAAAGATACAGTCTTTCCTAGTCTTTTACTTGTGGGAGGGCTCTGTTAAACTGATTTTTGGTGGACATGACAGAAATTATCCACTTCCAGCATGTGTTGTGAGATCTACTCCCCACAGCCCCATGAAAATTGTCCCCAATTATATTTCTTAGGACATCAGACTTGAAATGGTTCATTTCTTCCATGTCACTTCCTGGCTTTGGTTTCTAACTGACCTTGAGGGATTGCTGTGGGACCAAGAGAGGCCAAAGCAAGCAGATGAGACCCATGTTCTCATTGGTGTGACTTCCCTCCAACATATTCTGCTCACCATATCTAAGCTTTATATATGCCCTGCATTTGATATAATGAGATTCCTGCCAATTCTCTTGAATAAAGACTTGGAAGGGGGTACAGCACTCTCTAGCAAAGAAATGCAGGTGGCCACGACCTCTGTTAGGCACATAAAACATAGTTTTCTGTTTACAAATTTACTCCTGTGCTTCACCAGCATTCTATCTCATTCCTCCATGTTATAGCATCCCCTAACCCTGGAGACAAAGGAGCTTTCCAACTAGATTGTACCTTGTTTTGTTTATTGAAAGATTCCTGACAACATGAATAATAGTTTTCTCACTCCTGTCAGTAATTAGAAGGCTGTGGAGTGAAGTCAGTTACTTAATTTTGATTACCCATGAATATTTAGCATTTAATATAACACAGGATGACATCATTTCCTACCACAGGGACATCTAGTCTCTTATTGTGCATAATAGGTCCAAGGTGTGTATTGACACAAACCAGATGACACAGAGGCCAAAGGCAAAGTCATTGCTCAGAACTTTCCAGTCTTAATTCTGTCTATATTCTTCACTGACCCTTTGTGTCCAAGCCAGAGTGACTCTGGAGGTGCCTCTTGTGATGTTTACACAGTTTGTCAAAAGGTTCATCAAAGTCCCTCCCCCAACTAAAATTGGGAGTTGGACTTGAGAGCTTTGTGTTTTATTTCATGACTTCTACACTCTATCCATTGTTGTTGTTGTTGTTGTTGTTAAATCTGTTGACTGGGCTGGTCAGGTTCCTATAAACAAGAGGCTCAGTCAGATCCATATGCCACAGCTTCCAGACGCAGAAGATGTCAGCTCAACACCTCCACATCTGTACCTATAACCCAAGCCCCAAGCCACCACGGCCTTCATTTACTTCCTGAAGTATTCGATTGTTTCTTACCACAGGGCCTTTGAACATGCTGCTTCCTCTACCTGGACTGATACTTTTAGTCTTGGCATGGCTAAGGACTCTCAATTTTGGTCATCAGCCTACATAGGGCTTCCCACTGAAAGACCTTCTTCATCTGTCTACTGAAAGGAGCCTGGCCCTCTCTGCCCATGCCCCTGCTTGGCTCACTCTGTCTGCTCAACATCTTGCTTCCACTCTCAAATGTCTTTCAGTGGCTGTGGTATTTCTTGAAAGAATTAGGGAAGAACATAGCAATGAATGGATGGGTGGGAGAATGAGCAAGGGGAGGGAGGAAGAGAGCGAGAGAGGGAGAGAAGGAAGAAGGAAGGAAGGAAGGAAAGGAAGGGACTACTTGTATAATGTTCTCATAGACACCTAGAGATGATTAAAATACATAGTGAGATGTATATAGGTCATAAGCAAATAGAACCTGCCTTATATAAGGCACTTCAGCATCCACAGATGGTGGTATTTATGAGTTTCCTTTCCTCAGCATCCCTGCCAACATTTGTTACTCTGACTCTGTGATGATAACCCTCCTAAGAAGTGTGATGTGGCATCTTCTTTTGGTTTTGGTTTGTATTTCCAGAATGATTACATTAAGCATTTTTTTAAGAGTGTTTGGCCATTTATACCTCCTCTAGGGTAAAAAAGTCTATTCATTTTTCAGTTGTGAGAGTCTACTATTCAGCTGTATGAATTTTTTATATATTACAGACAGCAGTTTCTTGTTTAACATGCTTTGCAAATGTATTTCCCAATCTGTAGATTAATTTTTCACTTCTCTGGTATTTTCTTTTGCTATAACCCTACTTGCTTGCTTTTCTCTCCCTACACTTTTTAATTAAGAGCAAAAAAATCATTGCCAAAATCCATGTATGGACAAGATTTTCCTTCTGTTTTATTAGGTGTTTTGTAATTTTAAGTTTAATGTTTGACCTGCTGACCAGGTTTTACTTGACTTTTCTGTGTTCCACAACACAAGGATCCACTTCCATCATTCTGCAAGCGAATGTTCAGCTGTCCCGGTGTCATTTCCTGCTGCATGTTCTTGACACCTTTGTCAAAAACTAGGTCAGCCTGAATGCAGGAGTTCATCTGTGGTTCTTCATTTCATTCTAGTTCTTGCATCCATTTCATGCTAGTTCTAAGCTCTACTGATACCTATAGCTCTATTATGGAGTTTGAAATCACAAAGTTCGATGCCCTTTTTTTCCCTTGCTCCAAATTCCTTGGCTATTTGAGGTCTTTTGTGGTTTTACATGAATTTTAGGATTGTTTTTTCTAGTTCTGTGAAAAATGTCATTGAAAATTCCATATAGATCACATTTAGCCTACAGCCAGGTTTATGGGCATTTTGTGAATATTAATCCTTCTGATTCACGAACACAGAATATATTTAGATTTATTTGTATCTTATTCAATGTTTTAGAGTTTTGTATTTATTTCATGTCTTTGGTTAACTTTATTTCCAAGGGGTTTTATGCAACTGTAAATAGGATTCTTTTCTTGATTTCCTCTTTGAGAAGCTTATCAATAGTGCATTGAAACACTTCAACTTTTGTAAGTAGATTTTGTGTCTTGAAACTTCATCTATTAGTTCTAAGTTTTCTGGTTGAGTCTTGAGAATTTTTCTGTATAAAGCCATATTATCTACAGATATATACAGTTTTATTTCTTTCTTTCTGGTTTTGGTTTCTTTTTTCATGTCTTAAAAATATTTATTACAGCAGAAACATACTTCTCATGAACAAAATCCACACTGTTCTAGGAAAACAAAATAGCAGATTAGAGGTAGAAACAATGAATTGACTTTCTCACAACTCTGCAGCCTGCAAGTCTAAGCAAGGACCAGCCACTGTAAAGCGATAAATCCACAGGAGTCTGTTTAAGAAGTATTAGGGAAATTTATTAAGGTAAATTGGGGAAATACACTCATGAATACAGAATGGAGTAGACAGCTGAAGTCGTCCTCTGATCTGTCTGGGAGCGAATCCACCTCCCTCTCTTCTCTTGTGTCCCTTCTCCCTCTCCTTTTAAGAGGTCACCTACAACAGCAGGAAGCACCACCTCCTTCGGACCCTATAGCCCAAGGTCATGGGCAGAGCAAATACCACTACACCACTGTGCTGATTTCTCCTATATCCCCTGCCGTGCAGGTGGCTGTCTCCCCCTGTGTCTTCGAGTGGTCTTCCATCTATGTTTCTGCACCATAATCATTCTTACAAAAATACTAGTCATATTGCATTAAGACGTGCAACAATCCCTTGTTTTAACCAAATTACTTCTATCTAAATAGGTCACGTTTTGAGTTACTGCATATTCAGACTTCAAAATAGGAATTTTTAGAAGTGTAGTCCAGGCCATAACAAATCTCCTTAAGTTAGCTCTAATTTATTTTCATAATCTTATAAAAATCAGCCTTTATTCCCTTTGCATTAACACTGGCTTGGATTTCTTCTATTTCTTTTTCTTGTGTAGCTGTGCTGGCTAATGTTTCTAATATCAAGCTGAACAGAAAAGATGAAAGTGAGAATCTTTGTCTTGTTCATTTTGAGTGTGATGTCATCTGTGGGCCTGCCACAGATGGGCCTTTATGATGAGATGCTCTCCTTCTCACTGTTTTAAAGCTTAAACTTTGCAGGGGCATTAAACTATAAGGTACCCCCACCACGCTCCTACGTTATACCTATCTGTCATTCCAAGAAGGTCATAGATTAACTGATAAGCCTTACCTCTTTTCTGTCTTCTGCATCTGTCAATGACTGATGGATGAGTGTTCAAGTCTCTACCTATGATATTGGATTTGTTTCTCTTTGAATTTGAATTTTGAATTTCTATCTGTTTTTTGTCTCCCTTTTTTTAGTGTCCCATTGTTAGTGACATGCATTTCAAGGACTTTAGTGTCTGTTTGGACATCTTTTAAGGAATAAGGAACAAATGAGGCAATGCTTGAAGTTGATCTGTACTAGAATTCTCTCCATTTCTGTAGCACAGCACTAAATACCCATACTCCCAGGTCAAGTCCAGATGCTGTGCTTGCAGACTTTAACACATCCCATCCAACATCAGCTAAGGCCCAGTCATATGTTTCCCATCTCCTAAATAAAGGCACAAGTAGTCATGGCTCTGTTCATGTCAAAGAGCTTGTTCTGTTACATCTGATGTCAAAGAGCTTGTTCTGTTACATCTGCTGGTCCTGAATCAAATCCTATGACTGAAGATGGAGATTCTACCACCGTAAAATGTGTGTGCTTTTTAATTTAAATTTTTATTTTTTGAGAATTTCATATATGAGTACTATGTTTACATCATTTCCACTCCTCTCTATCCCCCTTTCAATTCTTCATTTATCCCTCACTCACTCTTGAATTCATTTCTTCTATAATTGTTACGCACACATATACCCTACTAGATCTATTTAGTGTGGCTTATATGTACGTGACTTTAGGACTGATGACTTGGAATTAATTAACATAATAGGGAGCTCATCCCTGGAAGAAAATTCTTCCTGTTTATGCAGCCATTGATTACCTGAGACTCTTAATCTGGGGGTGGGGACTTGTGTGTGCTTAGAAATAATACAGCATGCCAATACATTAGCTTCTCCTTTATAAATCTAGATGTCAAGTGCACTTTGTTTGACAGACACTACATAGATTCTGAAGGAAATGAATAATATTGTGAAGATCCGAGACTGTTAAATGCCCATTGGTCTCATCTAGATGGGAGTTTAATGCCAAAAACAAAGTTTATCTCAAATCCCTTCAATTGCATATGCCTACATATGATGGAATAAAAAATGCAACTTCATGAATCACAAAATGGATATTACATGGTGCCTAAATTCCCTCAGTTATGTGAACTTCTCTACTGGCAGAATGTCTTTTTGCTTTAAAAATCAAATTGCTTGTGCTTACTAAATGCTAGTGAAATTGGGACACACCCATACTTGTTTATACTATAGTTTCCAAAGTGCTCTCCCACATATTTCTCTAATCCTCTAGGATTGTGGCTTGCATTTACTAGAGAGGTAATGTACTGTTGCCTAGGTTACACACTGTGCAAGAAACTCTGGCTGAGAGCTTTTCACTGTAAGTCAGTGCTCATTGTATTATGCAGAGCTGCTTCTCTTAAAGAACGGCAATGGTAGCTTCATATACATAATTTAATTTAAACCTCAAATCAAACCACAGAGGTCATTTCTTCCACTCATGAAGGAAAAGCCAGCCCAGAGGTAGTATGTCTCTTCTCTTTGGTACCATAGCTCATAAAGGTTGGCTTAAGGGCTCGATAGCAGCCTTCTGGCTCTAATCTCTCTCTTTCTCTTTTGAGCTCTCTCTGTCTCTCTGTTTCTGTCTGTCTCTGTCTCTGTGTGTGTGTATGTGTGTGTATGTGTGTGTGTGTGTGTGTGTGTGTGTGTGTGTGTGTGTGTGTGAATATAAGTACCACAAATACTTAAGAAAATTAATTCAAAATGTAGTAACGTTATGTAATATAAGGCATTAACTAAACCTGGGAGTGCCCATTCCTGTAAGCACAAGAAGCTAGGATGTGTGGTTACTAACTTGCTGGGGAGATGATGGACACAGTAGATGGTGCCAAGGGGACCAAAGTCTCCTTCCCTCTCAGTCCATGACTTTGTGCTGAAGTATGGAGTTCTGGCTATGCCCCCCCCCACAAGGAGATCCAATGAGGCTTTCCTCCAGTGGTATCTCTCCCATCAAGGCTACTCTACAGATTCCCTTGTGTGTGTGTGTGTGTGTGTGTGTGTGTGTGTGTGTGTGTGTGTGTGCAGAAGCTTATTATCTATGTGGACACAAATGAAAGTCCAAAGGCTGACATTGGGATGTCTTTCCTTGATCACTTCTCCACTGTGGTTTTTGAGACAGGGTCTCTTACTATACCCGAAGCTTGGTATTTCAGATAGGCTGGCTGGCCAAGGAGCCCCTAGGATCCGCTTGTCTTTATTTTCCTACTAATAGATTTACAGACATGTGTTATACCTGGATTTTACATAGGTTTGAGGGACCAAACTCAGGTCCTCATGCTTGTACAGCAAGTCCTTTACCCACTGAGCTGTCTCCCCAGCCTGAGTCTCTACCTTCTAATGATTGCTAGTACACACTGGTCTCCTTAGCTTGTAGACCCATCTCTTCAATCCACAGCCTCCTTCTGTCTGTGTGTTTTCATGTTGTCATCTCTGTGTGTCTGTCTTTCTGTCCAAATTTCACCTTTTTGTAAAGATGCCAGTCATACCAGATTAGGACTCATTATAGTAGTAATCTCATTTTAACTATAATGACCCTGTTTCCAGAGAGGATCATTTTCTGAAGTTCTGGGGTTAAGATGTCAACATGTCATTTGAGGGTCCTTCCTTGGCTTACATGTTGGAGAATATCCCTGGCTAGAATTCCACATCAATGTTCATTTCTGCTCATTGCTGGTCAGTGTTTTCAACTTAGTCTATTGCAAACTTGAGATTCAAACAGAAAGCAAAGATCCTGATTCAAGAAGCATACTTGAATATGTATGCTTGTAGCTGTAAATTTCTCAGGTCACACTCGACGCACCACCCCACCCTGCATGGTCCAGACAAATCTCTCTCTGGTGTCTTGAGGCAGGTCAGGAATCAAGAAGGCAGCAGGAAATCTCTCTCAGGTGGAATCAGGAAGAAACTTCATGCACACGGCTCAGGATCTTTGCTTTGTGTTTGAATCTCAAGTTTGCAATAGAGCTAAGTTGAAAACATTGACTGGCAATGACCAGGAATGAGTGGTCATCAGACCCAAGTAAACACACAGAGGCTTATATTATTTAAAAACTGTATGGCCTATGGCAATCTTCTTGCTAGCTAGCTCTTGTAACTTAACCCATTTCTATTTATCTATAAGTTGCCACATGGCTGTGGCTTACCAGTACTTTCACATCTTGCTTCTCCTGGAGGTGTTGGCATCTCCCCAGATTTTACCTTTCTCCTTCCTTTCTCTCACCTTGTATTTCCCACCTGCCTCTAAGCTGTCTTGCCATAGGCCAAAGCAGCTTATTTATTAACCAATGGGAACAACATATATCCCCCCAGCACAAACTGGGCTTCCTGTTCTCCACCTCATCGGTTGCAAGCATTCCTCTGCAAGCTGTGTCTCTATTCACACAATTGAAAAATGGCAAAACTCACAGAATTAGAAGAGTAATGAATTATTGTTAATGACATCACTCGTCATGCTCATGTAAGTTCAGGAAAGGGGTGATTATTCCAGATGCACTCCAAAACTGCTGCCCAAGGTCACAAAGTGAGCTTGAGGCAGAGCTAGTAGAAGTGACTACTGGTCTGTCTCCAGTTCTTTCAGTACGTCACATTGCTATTGGATAAGCACCAACCAGCAAGGCCAGAGAAGGCACCTAGCAAGACTGTGAGTCAGTGTGCTTGTGTGTGCATGAAGTTTCTTCCTGAGTCCACCTGAGAGAGATTTCCTGCCGCCTTCTTGATTCCTGACCTGCCTCAAGACACCAGTGTTGGCCGTTTTGTGGCCTTATGAATGCCTGCTCATGCCCTTCTCATGAATGTCCACTCTGGATAGCACTGCCTGCCTGGACATGGGGACAAGTCTAACTCCTGATCATACCCATCATTGTGACCAGTCATGTCCCATCCTACCACAGTACACAATATGGCATGCATGTGGCACACCATGGAACTTGATGAAAGCCAGCTCTCAAAGGCCAGTAATGATGAGGCTGTAACAGGATTTATTCTGAGGTGCGCTAGTGCAATCATTCCTTTTTTAAAAAAAAATGATTTATTATTTTTACTGTTTTAAATCATGTGTGCTTATGTGTGTCTCTGTATGGGTGTGTGCACCTGAGAGCATGTACCATGGAGATCAGAGGTATTGAATGTCCCTGAAGCTAAAATTAAAGACATTTGTGAGACAGCTGATATGGGTGCTAGGAACAGAACTCAGATTCTCTGCAAGAACAGTACATGCTCTTAGCTTCTTAGCTATCTCTCCAGCCCTTCGATTAGCCATTTCTGATATGCAGCTTGATCAAACTCTGTGGAATCATGTTCATTCTCCGATTTGATTTTTCTGCTTGTTGCAGGTGCATCTGGGGTGGAGAATGTCACCTGTGCCCTGGGACTGTCCTGTGTTTGCTCCATACACAGTAGGCACTTACCCTAAACCATGCCCAGTGCTGAGGCAGCACTGCAGGAGCCACACCCTCAGCTACATTTTCAATGATAGACAGGATTCCTAGAAGTCCAAAGCCATCTAGCTACCTCACTCGCGCACCTCCATCTAGCAAGTGTGGTTAGTGACTGTATTACTTTTTACTTCTCTGCAATTCTCCCATACCGTCCCATATCATTTTGTTCTTCTCGGTAATGCCCTCAGAGGTTGAATTAGAGAGACAGGACCAGGATGTCTAATTCTCATATCAGGGTATTCTTGAATGGCATTTGCCACTTACCCCTGAGAAATCTATGCTGTTTTGATTAGAATTTTCTGACATTGTTCCAGCTGACTTGTTCAGTGTATTGTCATTGCATCATAGGGCTGCATCTGCCTTTGTCCTCAGTCCAGGCTCCTGACATCTAGTCTGTTTTGACCCCTTGGGTCCTGGTTCAGAGTCACATATGGGTCACCTGAAGCTCCTAGGTGGTGGCTCTACATTATAACTCCTCTTCCAGACCTATGGACATGCAAAAGAGATCCTCACTGGTCCCTCTCCTTCCCTGAGCCAGGGAGGGTGGAATGGGAGAGAATAAAGAGGCAGGCAGAAGGTAGGAAAAGACAGGAGGAAAATGAGGCAGGAGTCAGAAAGGCGGGGGCTCAGTGTGGGAAGTGAAGTCTGCGGTGGGAAGGGTTGTATTGGAGAGAGGGAATACCTTTCAGCTGACTCTGTGTCTTCCAGATCCAAAGCCTAGCACCACTGCCTGCCATCAGGCTCCTCAAAGAGTGATTTTAAAGTGTGTGTGTTTAGTTATTCCAGGGGTACTGGTGTATTTAGTTATTTCACTGGTACTGAAATGATCTCCCAGGGTCCTTCACTCATCTATTTACCAGGCTGCAGGTGGCACCCCCTTACTCACACGTAAACACAGACCACATCTCTGTATTTGCAAGGCAGAATTTTCCATTTCTGAGTGATTCATAATAAGGAATGGCTCTCAGTCCACCCTGCCTCTTGTGAATATATTAGTAACTAGGTAAACAGATAATGTGCTGGAGCTTGCTGTGGAAAGGGCATTTTCCATTATCTCATGAAGGCTTAGAAGAGACGGTGAGCAAGCTGACATAGAGATAAGCCATGTTACCCTGAGTGATGGAGCAAGGATGGCTTCACTTTGCAGGTCCATAGCACAGCCTGTTAAAGCAAAACAAAACAAAATACTGGACGTTCCATGTGTAGCTTCTAGCTTTTGTAAATTGCTTATTTGCCTTTTAAC
>CABHPQ010001051.1:0-18026 GCA_902168405.1 Peromyscus aztecus | reverse complement strand
TGCTGGCCGCCGCCGCCCTGCCTGCTCTGGGGCTGGGAGCAGCCGCCTGGGAGCTGCGGGTGCCCGGCGGGGCCCGCGCCTTCGCTCTCGGACCGGGCTGGATCTACAGGTTGGATACCGCGCGCACATCTCGGGAGCTGCTGGACGTGAGCCGTGAGGGACTGGCGGCGGGTCGGCGGCGTGGGCCAAGCTTGGGGACTCGGGACTGTGCGCGCTTGACAGGGAGGCTGCTGCCGCTGCAGGTCCGGTTGGTCACCCGCGACTCCCCGACGGCCCCGAGCCTGGTACTGAGGGCGCGCGCCTACGGTGCCCGCTGTGGGGTCCGGCTGCGGCGCCGCTCGGTCCGCGGTGCGGAGGTGCGCTCTCGAACGGTCCGCTCCGTGCCCGGGCTCGGTGATGCGCTCTGCTTCCCGGCCCCAGGCGGCGGCGCAGCCTCACTGTCTTCGGTGCTCGAGGCCATCACCACCTTCCCCGCCTGCAGCTGCCCGCCGCTGGCCGGGACCCGCTGCAGGCGCGGACCCATCTGTCTGCCGCCGGGGGGCTCAGCGGGCTTGCGCCTGGTGTGCGCCCTGGGCCGCGCGGCCGGCGCCGTCTGGGTAGAACTGGTAATAGAGGCGACCTCCCAGACGCCCTCAGAGTCGCCCTCGGTGTCGCCATCATCGCCTAGCCTGCCCCAGCCCCGGGCGGGGGCGGGGGCGGTGCGACGGTCCAGGCGGGGCACGGGCAGCAGCACGAGCCCGCAGTTCCCGCTGCCCAGCTACCAGGTGTCAGTGCCTGAGAACGAGCCCGCGGGCACTGCGGTCATAGAACTGCGCGCGCACGACCCAGATGAAGGCGAAGCCGGACGCCTTAGTTACCAGATGGAGGCGCTGTTCGATGAGCGCTCCAATGGCTACTTCCTCATCGACGCAGCCACGGGCGCAGTGACCACAGCCCGCGCCCTGGACCGCGAGACCAAGGACACTCATGTACTTAAAGTTAGTGCTGTGGACCACGGCTCCCCGCGGCGCTCAGCTGCCACCTACCTCACCGTAACTGTCAGTGACACTAACGACCACAGCCCAGTCTTTGAGCAGTCTGAGTATCGAGAGCGAATTCGAGAGAACCTCGAGGTGGGCTATGAGGTGTTAACCATCCGTGCCACCGACGGGGATGCGCCTTCCAACGCCAATATGCGCTACCGCCTGCTGGAGGGCGCGGGTGGTGTCTTTGAGATAGACGCACGATCCGGTGTGGTGCGCACCCGGGCTGTGGTGGACCGGGAGGAGGCGGCTGAGTACCAGCTGCTGGTGGAGGCCAATGACCAGGGTCGAAATCCAGGCCCACTCAGTGCCTCAGCCACCGTCCACATAGTGGTGGAAGACGAGAATGACAACTACCCCCAGTTCAGTGAGAAGCGCTATGTGGTTCAAGTCCCAGAAGACGTAGCTGTCAACACGGCTGTGCTTCGAGTCCAGGCCACCGACCGGGACCAGGGGCAGAATGCAGCCATACACTACAGCATCGTCAGTGGCAACCTGAAGGGCCAGTTCTACCTTCATTCGCTTAGTGGGAGCCTGGATGTCATCAACCCCCTGGACTTTGAGGCCATCCGGGAGTATACCCTGCGAATCAAGGCACAGGATGGGGGCCGGCCTCCTCTCATTAATTCCTCAGGGCTGGTCTCAGTGCAGGTGTTAGATGTGAATGACAATGCTCCCATCTTTGTGAGTAGCCCTTTCCAGGCTGCCGTGCTGGAGAATGTGCCCCTGGGCCACTCGGTGCTGCACATCCAAGCAGTGGATGCGGATGCAGGGGAGAATGCCAGGCTGCAGTATCGCCTGGTGGACACAGCGCCTATCTTGGGGGGCAGCAGTGTTGACCCTGAGAACCCTGCCTCTGCTCCAGACTTCCCCTTCCAGATCCATAACAGCTCTGGTTGGATTACTGTGTGTGCAGAGTTGGACCGTGAGGAAATAGAACACTATAGCTTTGGGGTAGAAGCTGTGGACCATGGCTCACCACCCATGAGCTCCTCCGCCAGTGTGTCCATCACAGTGCTGGATGTAAATGATAATGACCCAATGTTCACACAGCCTGTGTATGAGCTGCGTTTGAATGAGGATGCAGCTGTGGGGAGCAGTGTGCTGACCCTAAGAGCCCGAGACCGTGATGCCAACAGTGTGATCACCTACCAGCTGACAGGCGGCAACACCCGGAACCGCTTTGCACTCAGCAGCCAGAGTGGTGGTGGCCTCATCACCTTGGCCCTGCCCCTGGACTACAAGCAGGAGCGGCAGTATGTGCTGGCTGTGACTGCATCCGATGGCACACGTTCACACACTGCACAGGTCTTTATCAATGTCACTGATGCCAATACCCACAGGCCGGTCTTCCAGAGCTCCCACTACACAGTTAGCGTTAGTGAAGACCGGCCCGTGGGCACCTCCATTGCCACCATCAGTGCCACAGATGAAGATACAGGGGAGAATGCCCGCATCACCTATGTGCTAGAGGATCCAGTACCACAGTTCCGAATTGACCCGGACACCGGCACCATCTATACCATGACGGAGCTTGACTATGAGGACCAGGCTGCCTATACACTGGCCATCACAGCTCAGGACAATGGCATTCCTCAGAAGTCAGACACCACCTCTCTGGAGATCCTTATCCTTGATGCCAACGACAATGCACCCAGATTCCTGCGGGATTTCTACCAGGGTTCTGTTTTCGAGGATGCTCCCCCATCTACCAGTGTCCTCCAGGTCTCTGCTACTGACAGGGACTCGGGCCCTAATGGCCGCCTCCTATACACTTTCCAGGGTGGGGATGATGGTGATGGAGACTTCTACATCGAGCCCACGTCTGGTGTGATCCGTACCCAGCGCCGGCTGGACAGAGAGAATATGGCCGTGTACAACCTTCACGCTCTAGCTGTAGATCGGGGGAACCCTAACCCCCTTAGTGCTTCAGTGGAAATCCAGGTGACTGTCTTGGACATCAACGACAACCCCCCAGTGTTTGAGAAGGATGAGCTAGAGCTGTTTGTGGAGGAGAACAGCCCTGTGGGTTCAGTGGTGGCAAGAATAAGGGCCAGCGACCCCGATGAAGGTCCCAACGCCCAGATTATGTATCAGATCGTGGAGGGCAATGTGCCTGAGGTCTTCCAGCTGGACCTACTGAGTGGCGACCTCCGTGCCCTGGTCGAGCTGGATTTTGAGGTCCGGAGGGACTATATGTTGGTGGTGCAGGCCACATCTGCTCCTCTAGTAAGCCGGGCGACCGTACACATCCGTCTCCTGGACCAGAATGACAACCCACCCGAGCTGCCTGACTTCCAGATCCTCTTCAACAACTATGTCACCAATAAATCCAATAGCTTCCCCAGTGGTGTGATTGGCCGCATCCCAGCCCATGACCCTGACCTATCCGACAGCCTCAACTACACCTTTCTTCAGGGCAATGAGCTGAGTCTGCTGCTGCTGGATCCTGCCACGGGAGAGCTGCAGCTCAGCAGGGACCTGGACAACAACCGGCCTCTGGAGGCCCTCATGGAGGTATCTGTGTCAGGTGAGTGGCCTGCGGGGAGGAGCTGCTCCCTTGGGCCTCTTAGAGAGCCTCGGGGACCCGCCAATGGCCGCCAGGGCATGCCTAGACACATTTGGGCAGGGCCTGGGCAACCATCCTGGCATTTGCGGCTATGATTGGTTGCATGCTGGGGGTGTGCTCCCCACCCCAGGCCCATGGAGGAGGAGGAGGCCCCTCATTGCTTCTGTCAGCAGTTTTTTCGGGGAGCAGGCCTGGGCTACTTCAAGCTCAAGTGCAGGGCTTTCCTGTGCTTTTCCCAAACCATGCTGTTAAAACCTGGCCTCGGGGTTATCCAAGTTGTCTGGTAAGCCTGCTGCATGCATGGCTGTCTGGAAGGATCAAAGGTCACTCCCTGCTCCATGTGCCAATTAGTTCCCCGGGTGGGACCGTTGGAAATTGCTGGATGGTCCCTGAGTCACCCTGTAATATGGCTGGTGTTCCCTTGGTCTAGCTTTTCTGTCTCCTCTAGATAATAACAATCGGCTCATGTGTGCTGGCTGCCTCTGGGGTGGACTCTTTGAAAAGCACAGCCCTGTTTGATCTCGGCTCCTGTCCCTGGACTTGGGCTTGTAATTTGGGAGTTTGTTCATAGGCTGTTCAACTTAGTGTGAGAACCAGCGAGCCTGCGGGGGAGGGGTGGGAGGATGGGCGGAGAGGAGAGGAAAAGTCAGCTCAACCATCACAGGCTGTGACAGGGCCTGGGTGCTGGGAGACCCAGCGGAGAGAGGGTTGAGCAGGGGCTAAGGGACAATGAAAGGGCCCCAGTGACTCTGGGAAGGGTTCATGGGTGTGGATGCTGGTTCAGGTAACTGACCAATATACCAGAAAGTATGGCTCAGGTGTGTGGACTCCTGAGTCCTGAGTCCATGTTTCATGTGGGCACTAAGTTATGGGATATGGTATCTCCATGGGAACAGGGAAGAACTGAAGGTCAATTTTCTACTTGTCTCATCCCAGTGTTGGCTGATACCCTTTTTTTTTTTTTTTTGAGACAGAGTTTCTCTGTGTAGTTTTTGGTGCCTGTCCTGGATCTTGCTCTGTAGACCAGGCTGGCCTTGAACTCACAGAGGTCCGCCTAGCTATGCCTCCTGAGTGCTGGGATTAAAGGCGTGCGCCACCACCGCCCGGCTTGGCTGATATTCTTATGTACTTGGGGGCTGGGGGTGACTAACTTCCCTTCCAATGGTCTCTTAATACTATCTGAGACATCAGGGCTTGGTTTTGAAGCAGTGTGGTGACCCAGCATGGCTTTGGTCACAGTCTGTCTGTTGGGGAGAAAGTATAGAGATCACTACGGAATGTACTTATAGGTTATTAACCAGGGTTGTGGTGACTCTTGGCAGATTCTGGTTTCCTATGTGGCTATATATCTTCTAGATAAAGCAGAGTAGAAAATTTGGCAAAATGGTCAGGCTTAGATTTGGGGAGAGTATAGAGTGTTAATGGGGAGCAGTTCCATGCTGGGAACAGAGGCATTTGTGTGTCTACAGTGCCCCCCGTGTGGGCATCTGTGAGACTCAAGGACAGGCTCCCATGGATCGACTCACAAGAAGCTGGTTCATAGTACACATGTGAGTACATAGTCTGACCACAGCTGTGGCCGTTCAGGGCTCCTACTGTGTGGTGACCATCGGTGATTATTTTCTGAGGTTGCTTTCTGCTATGAACCTGTGTGCCTCTCCACATCATGTGTGATAATGATTACATCTGGCTCTGGCTCATACCTCTGGCAACTGGAGGTTTACACACAAAGACACTGAGGCTCAGTGGTGTGAAGCCACATCTTCACAGTGGAGCAGGGGCTTGTGATCAGCATGAAGCCACCTCGTCCTTCCCACTTCCCTTTCTCACCTGAGCTGCTGAACTGACTTTATTCCGCTGTCATTGGGGTGCTCTGTTGGGATATGCATGCTGCCATGCTGCAGCCCTTAGACCATTTGGCTTGTTCCATTCTTCAAAGAAGAGACTCGCTGTGACCGCAAGGCCTGCAGGTCTCAACAGCAGGCCTGTGAAGAGACCTAACCAGGCCTCGGTTCCCCGGAGGCGACTCTTATATTTTATTAAGGAACAGTGTGGGAAAGCTGTTGATTCAGCCTCACTCAGCACTGTTTTCAGTGCCGAGTAATTGGCTCCACAGGATTTACAGCCATGCCCTAAAGCCTTTGAAGCGCTCTTACCGCCCTGGAGTGCTAAATGTGAGACCTGACAGTGATTGGGTCTTGTGGGAGCCCTCGGTCAGGAGAGGAGACCCTTGGCTTGGTGAGGTGCCTCTGGGGGCAGGACCCAGAGGATGTGCAGGATGTTTCCAGATGTACAGGGGAGGGAGCCCTGGGTCTTGCATGGTCTTTTTGACTGGAAAATGATTGTTGATGGTTTTGTGGCGCTCCTTAAAGACAAAACAGTTTTTAAAAAAATATTTGAGTCTGTCTGTGATCATTCAAACAGCGAGCATTTTTGTATGCTGGTCTTTCTAGGTGTTTGTTTTCTATGTGGATGCTTGGATGCCATTTTCTATCCTGTGATGGGGACATTTTCTTATGGGCAACTGGGGAAACCTATGTTGGCCTCTCTCTAGTAACTAGCCAAGAAGCTCAAATACTGAGGACTTTCCCCTCATTGGTCTTTTAGTGATGCTGACATTCCATTCTATTCCATTATTTAGTTAGTTAGTTAGTTAATGTGTGAATGTGTATGGGTGTAGGGTGCCATGGTGCCCATGTGAGTCCCAGGAATTAAACTCTGCTTGTCAGTCTTGGTGGCAAGCGTCTTTACCTGATGAGCCTTCTCATAGGCCTCCAACACTGACATTTCTAACACACCTGGAACGTGTAGGTGCCTGTAGGTTCAGGGATTCAACCTTGCCTTGGAGATCCTGGCTGTTGGCAGGAAGGCACGGTTCCTGCCGCTACTATTAATGTGTGTCACGGACTTGTGGATGTGGGAAAAGTAGCATTTGTGGGGTAAAAAATGAGTGGCTGATGAGTCATGTCAGACACGTTAGAAGACATCAGAACTCAGCCAAATAATGAGGTTGGGTAACCTCACTATTTGCCCTAGTGGGGAAATACAGCACGGCGCAGAGCCATCTAGGCTTGATTGGCTTTCGAGAGTGTTTGCCCCAGTTAAATACAGGATATCGAAGTGACTTTTCAATAGGAGATTACAGACAAGGAAACGAGCAGATGGTTGTACCAGGCATGGTCTGGACGTGCCGTGCTGTATTTCCCCTAAAACTCAATAGTTAGCAAAGAATCAGAGGCACTTAAACCACCCCCTCGGCAGAGCTGGCCACGCCTGCTGACACAAACCACCTGGAAGAGTTAGGCAATTTGGGCAACCAGTTAACTGTTTGAGGGCTCTGATAACTTGGAATATTTATTTATTTGTTTGTTTGTTTGTTTGTTTGTTTGTTTGGGACTGAGTCTCTCTATGTAGTCCTGGCTGTCCTGAACTCATTATGTAGATCGAGACTGGCCTTGAACTCACAGAGATCCACCTGCTTCTGCCTCCTGAGTGCTGGGACTAAAGGTTGGCGCCACCACGCCCAGCTAGTGTTTATTATTGAATACCTACTGTGTGCAAAATCTGGATGAGTCAGTGTAGCCCAAGACCGTGTAGAGATGGATGGAGATAGATAGATAGGCACAGAAGGCAGGGAGAACTGGAGGAATAATGGAGGAGAAGGACTCTCCAGTGTGGACTGGGTAGCAGATGCCTGGCGGGGAGACCTGGAGTGTCAGGCTTCCTTCTATCTGGAGAAGCCTGACCCATAAGGCGCCATCAGCCTTTGTCTAGGGCGTTTAGAGCAACGGCTGTGCCATGTCCCACCTGCTGCTGCTGGGGATATGAAGGAGACTAGAGGAAGTTCAGGAGGCTGGTCTCGCCCCTTGAGGGTGTGCCCGTGGAGTGTGATTGGCAGGGCAGGGATGTGCCAGGCTAGGACATCAGATGCCAGAAGACGAGAATGTCAATGGCAGTTGGCTGCTCTGTGTCGGGAACTCTCTCCCCAGGCCTGTCAGGGCCTATTCCGTTCTCGAGCTGCGGCTTCATGATGCAGACAAATACTGCCAGCTTCCCATCCCAGAGATAAGCAAGGGCAAGGCAGGCGCACAGGGCGCTTATCCTGTGGCTGGCAGTAGGGTATGGTAATACACAAGATGTGTATTCAGGACAGGGCCCAGGCCTCCCTTTGAGAACCACAGCCTGAGTGGACCGGCAGCTGGAAAGGGCTGTGTGGGCTAGACCAGGAAGGGACACACAGAGAAGAATGGAGGGGTGACCAATGGCACATGGAGTCAGGGAGTCGAGGTTAGGGGTATGACTAAGGTGAGCCCGGTGCAGGTCCTTGTATTTCCGTAAGAGCTGGTGAATAGGTGATACCATTTCTGGGGGGTAAGGTATAGAAAGGGCTAAGTCTTGGTTGGGGGTGGGGGGGTGGGGGTGGGGTACAATGCCAAGGTGAGGTCAAGAAAGGATGACAGCATGCACAAGCTGTCATGTAAATGTTTACCTGTTGAGGGGCCTGGCAGTACCTTCAGGGGTTTTGGGAGTTGGGGTGCCTATCACTGCTGGGGAGTAGTTCTCTGTCTCTTTGGGTCATTGCATAAGGAGGAGGGGCCTGGGGTGTGGCCCAGCCACCAGTCACCTGGATCCATCTGAACACTTTCCTCAGCACCAGGTATAGTGGCAGGCAGATGGAACTCAGTGGAGTGACCTTATGGCCCTTGACAGCAGTCAGAGAAGGATATGGTGACATGCCTCAAAAGTGGTCCATGCTCCTGGTGACACCAGAATTCATTCAGGATCTGCTGTCACCATTGAAAAGACCACTTGGGTTTGGGCTGACGCACTTCTATCAGAATCCTGTTGGGGAAGTAGATGGGTGGAAGGTAGGGGCCCCTGGCAACAATGTGTGTGCCTGGGGTGTGGTGTGTGGCCCTGTGCCATGGGCCTCTGTCCCTGCCAGCACCTGCCAGCACTAGGATTCAAACAGGTAGATCTTATCGTGTGAGGCAGAGCAGTGGAAAATACTCATAAGTTTGGCATGACTCTTTCAGCTTGTAGCCTTGGGGGAAATAGTTTACTAAGTTTTTTTTTTTTTTTCCCTGTAACTTGAACACAGGTTCAAATAAATGTCCAGAATTAAATTCTTGGTTTAGTGTGGGGAGGGGTACAGTGAAAGACCTTGGCTTCCTGCTGCCTCCCAACATGGCGACCTGTGCTTGAATGGGTAAGAAGCTACTCGAGGAGACATGGAGGGCTGGATCCTTCACTGCAAGGGTCTGTGAGACCAGCTGCTCAGCTAACCTCTGTGGGTTGTTTCTGGAATGAGCTAGCCATGCATCTGAAGGGGTTCCAGGGCAGAGCTCCTGCTAGGTCAGGGATCTGCAGGCCTCCACACAGGGGATTGAAGGTGAGGGTACCCCCAAAGACATCTTCAGTTCTTCTTTGTGCGCAGGGGGACTTGGCCATGAAGGACAGGGCTATGCATCCCCTCCCCCCAGGAAACGGTGGTTAATTCTCACACATGTACTTCTGGTAAGAACCTGGGGACACTTTGATCCACTTACCTTTCTGGGATGTGACATTCCAAAGGTACGAAAGTCCATACCATTCCCTTGTCACTCTTGCTGCTATAGGGTCTGATCTCTTGAAGACCAGGAGAAAGGGGTCCTTGTGTACACACACACACACACACATACACACACACACACACACACACACACACACACCAGGGTCCACTTCAGATAGGGTCCACTTCAGCCATTCCAACACAATTTTAATTCCTTCCAGTGGCAATGGGGGGCAGACATCCTGCAATCCTACAGAATACAGAGGGTTTCTGGGAGACAGTCTCATTTGGGGGCTTGAATGTGTCACCAGTACCTCAGGATCCCGTATAAGGGAAAGGAGTCATGCTGACTCTTAGCTCCTTAGACTGGACAGTTGACATCAGGTGTCAAATGTGCACAGTATATGACATGTCACATTCCAGAGCTGTTGGAATAGGTATATTGTCTTTGGGGGCATTGTGCCTGCATTTTCCTGGAGTGCTGCTGCTCATGAAAGTGAACGTTGGGTGAGCAGGCGAGCCCTGAGTGCCTGTGGCTTTTCCATCAGAGTGACAGCTTAGCTGCCTATTTTCTGGACATGGAGATAGCCTCATGCTCCCAGGTCACTATACAGATAGCGAATGTCAGAGGACAGATAAAGCGTGGCTCCCCTAGGCCATACCAGCCTCTTTTCTCTGTCCCTGCATTGGGTTTTCCTGGCTTCCTGTCAGCCGTGGGGTTGCTCTGTTGGGGTGTTTGGATGTTGCTGGTCCCCACGAAATACAGGAAGCTATGGATCCTGGTTTGGGGATTAGTGGTTGCTGAGGTCTCAGGAGAGGGCAGCTTCCCAGGGTGGGAGTACTGCCTTTCTTGGACCACATCCCTTTCATTTCCAGTGTCCCACCATTTTACCTCCAGCCTGGATTCTGGAGCTGGGAGGGTGCTGTTGATGGAGGGGGAGACAGGTAGTATCAGTCATCTCCACCCAGACCTGGGCACAAGGAACCGCTAGCCATGGGGAGGTGGGTAGAGGACAGGAGTTTAGGAGGTGGCTCAGAGATTGGTGTGTGGCTGCCTCTCCTTTGGGCCTTTGGGTCCACTTTGCCCCCGGCTCATGTGGCATGTGGAGATCAGGGTCTGACTTCCTGAGGTACCTCAGTTACCTCAGTGGAAGCAGGACTGACAGGCACCATCTGTAGGGGTGTGGTGAAGGCTGCTAGAGGTGCTAAGATGTGATGGCATCAGGGACTGTGGGTGCCACACTGACTGGACTGGATGGGAGGGGCTAAATTCCTTCCAGTGGCAATGTGGGGCTGGTGAGCAGTCTGTGGGGACTGCTTTCCCTTGCTGCTCCACTCCTCCATCTTTGTGTCTGTCTGTCCTTTCTGCTTCCAGCATGCCAGGACATGAGGGGTGTCTGTCCACTTATAAGAGGCCTCACTGGCAGCCAGCAGAGACCTTGGGCAACTAGAATGTCCCTTGAGCAGAGGTAGTGGCCACAGAGCAAGGGGAATCGGCTTGGTTGGCACAGTTTTGAAGAAGGGTTGGTTCTGGAACCTCTATGTACCTGTGTTAACTTGGACTGAAGAGTGTGGTCCAGCTGAGGGTGGCCTTGGGATGGCTTTGCATAGCTGTCTGCTATCAGTGGTCCAGAGTGCATGGAGCAGGACCCTGTGTCTCAGGCCGTGGCTTCACACTGCCTGCCAGCTCTCCCTTCACTGAGCTGACATGGAGAGTGTATGTGTGTGTGTGTGTGTGTGTGTGTGTGTGTGTGTGTGTGCGCTTGCCTATCTGTCTGTCTGTCTCTATGTCTGTCTCTGTGTCTCTGTGTGTGTCTGTGTCCATTTGTGTGTGATGGATGACATTCTATCAATACCAGAATATAACATCCCCTCTCACTCTCAGGTATGGCCCCAGGTACTAGGTGATCTTGTCTTCTGCCCAGGTGCCTAGTGGATGCCTCTGCCTTCTTCACTCTGCACCCCATTGGCTTGGTCTTGTCTTTGGCACAGTGCCACTTTCCTGCCCCCCCCCCCAACTTTTGGGAACTTTCCCTACCCCCTGTACTCTCCCTCCCTTCCCTGACGCCTCATGGTCATGTGGTCAGTGCCTGTCTTTTGTAGAGGGGGTGGTCTTGAAAGGATCGCAATGGGGGAGGCTGCAGAGCTGGGTGGCATGCATAGATGTAGCCCCATGGTATGAATGGCAGAGCTGAGGGGCTAACACTAGAAAAGGGGGTCTTGAGGAGCTGACTGTGTCTCTGTGGGCACTTGTTTGAGGAACAGCCATAGGAACCTGTGGACTTCTGGGTGGAGGTACCAGGTACAGGGGTGCAAATTTCTTGGTGTGGAACAGCCTTTAGGCCAGTGATGTTCCTTTTGAGGTTTGAGGAAGCATACCCAAGTTCATGCTGAGCTGCACAACTGCCCTCTGAGGCTGTCTCCCTCCACACTGTGAGCCCCCCTTTTTATATTTGCTTATTATTTATTTATTTGGGGGGTGCGTGTGCATGCTGTGGCATGTGCAGGTCAGTCAGAGGGTAACTTGTGGGAGGCAGTTTTCTCCTACCATGTGGGTCCCAGGAATTAAACTCAGATTAGATCATCTGATTTGGTGGCAAGTGCCTTTACCTGCTGCTCTGCCCCCTCTTCTTGTCTTTCCCCCTCCCTCCACCTTAGTTACCTTCTTCCCTTTCCCTAAATCTCCTTCTCCCTCCCTCCCTCCATTCCTTCCCTCCTTGCTTTGTCCAGGCTGGTCCAGAACTGACTATATAGTCCAGGCTGGTCCAGAACTGACTATATAGTCCAGGCTGGTCCAGAACTGACTATATAGTCCAGGCTGACCTCAACTCCAAGCCATCCTCTGTGGGAGCCCGTTTTCAGGTTCCTCGTGGCTTTACCCAGCATGTCCGCATAGAGGATGATTAGGACCAAGGGCCTGAGTGCAGGTGTCTGAGATGGTGTGCACTTGGCTGTGCTGGGGGAGGAGGTCTTTTGCTCCACCCCTTGGCGTCGCTATAAATACCCTGGGGCAGAGCCAGCGGGGCCCGTTGGAAAAGGTTCCAGGCCCTCTCGAGGCTATCCTTTATTTTCTATCTGTTTATCTCCGCAATATAAATCTTTCTATCTAATATTTCCTGCTGCTCGCACTCAAGAATACTCTGGGGAGCTGTGGGGTTGGTGGGTAAACGCCCCACAATCCTCCTGCTTCAGCTGCACAAATGTTGGATTAGAGGTGTGAACTATTATACCCAACTTATCTTTCTTTTTTAATAGTTTTTCCTCTGCCAGTTCTGTGTTTTTATTTAAAGACAGTTTCAGGATGTGGTTCATATCTAATCTAAATGACGCTTGGTTAAGGTAAACTAACAGCTTCTAACTCAAATAAACCCATAAGCGGTGTGTTAGCGTTAGGAGATAAGAGTGCTCCTGCAGAGCAGTGACCAAAAGCAGTGTTCTGGTGGTGGCCCACGGTTCCTCTGAGGGAGACTGCTGCACCAATCACACTCTGAACATTGCTCTGTGAAGCCCTGTGTTGGGGGGGTCAGAAGCCAGACTCTGCAGGCTCCTGGAGAAAGTGTCTCCTGGTGGGAGGAGATGTAGGTGGGCCTTTCTCTTTGTCCCTTGCTGGTACCTGCCTTTCTCTAGGGTAAGAATTAGCAAAACAGAAGCCTGCAGGTGGCCCACTGTGGCTTGGGAGCCTGCCTTCTTAGGCCTGTATAGTATAGGTGCTAAGAACGCATCTCATGTGAAAACTGTTGTAAGGGCCAGAGAGATGCCTCAGTGGTTAGGGACGCCTCCTTCTCTTCCAGAGGAGCCTGGTTCAATTCCTGCCACCCTCATTGGGTAGTTCACAGTGCCAACAACTCCAGCTCCAGGGGTATCCCATGCCTCTGACCTCCAAGAACACCTGCGCTCATGTGCAAATACCCACCCCCCTCCATAGACACACACGTATAATTAAAAATAATAAAAACAAATCTTAAAAACTGCTAAGAAATGTTTGCAAACTGGTAGGTGGTGAGGGCTTAGCAGGCGGAGTGTGTAGAGAACACCAACTCAACAAGAAAATAATTTTAAGCCAGGCAGTGGTGGTGCACGCCTTTAATCCCAACACTCGGGAGGCAGAGGCAGGCGGATCTCTGTGAGTTCAAGGCCAGCCTGGTCTACAGAGCAAGATCCAGGACAGGCACCAAAACTACACAGAGAAACCCTGTCTCAAAAAACAAACAAACAAACAAGCAAAAGAAAATAATTTTAAAAATGGATGGAAATTGTAATAGACATTTTTCTAGCAGTACGGATGGTTGGAGACCACCCCGTGCAGCCCTTCACTGTCGCCAGCTCTCCCTACCTGAAGACCGAGTCCTGGGTTCCAGAATCCCTGGGAATGCATTCTAGTTGATATTTAAAATATGTAGCAGTTTGGCTCAGTGTTCCTGGAGCATGAAGACCAAGGGGGCTTCTCGGGACACAGAGAGAGGGACCTGTAAGCTTGACCCCTGAGTTCTCCTCCACCCTTGTCCTCCCCTCCTTCTCGGGACACAGAGAGAGGGACCTGTAAGCTTGATGCCTGAGTCCTCCTAAACCCTTGTCCTCCCCTGATTAGAATGAGTGCCACACAGCATGAGTTCCCCATTGATAGTGTCTCCACAGACTTCCCACCCCCTAAATAACTCAGGAAATGATGGTGCTCTGGGTTCTGAGGGAATATTGTGCTTCCAGGTGTCCTTTAGGGCAGGGATGATGCTGGTCACATGGTGGAGAGCATGGGAATGGTGCGGGAGCATTTAGGACAATAGTGTGTCCTCCCTGGGTCCGGAAGCCAAGTCAACCCTCTCTCCTAAGCATGGAAAATTCTGATGTGTAAGTGAAAGCGCCTCCCATCTTCAAAGCACAGAGAATGGAAAAATATGAAGGTTTATTGTTCTCAGACATTTCCTGTCTCTCTGGCATGTGGTCATTAGAGGTCAGGGGTACATGCATGTGTACAGGGCAGGAAATGGGGGGGGGGAGTTGTGGCCTGCTGCATGCGCTCTCCAGTGTGAACACTTGTGCATGGGAAGGTGACACCAGGAGCCAGGCTAGGGCAGGCAGTGACCAATTCTGCCTTCTGGAAACAACCTTGTGCTAAAGGGAAAATGACCAGTGCTGGATGGAGTTGTCGGGGACAGCAAGCCAAGGTGGCCTCTTAGGAAGCTGGTGGCTTTAGGGTTGTCATAGCCATCTAGATCCCCGGTTTGGTCTGGGAGATCTATGTGCTTGTAGCAGGAATTTTTTTTTTTTTTTTTTTTTTGGCTCATGGGCCTGGTCCCTTTTGAGCCAGAAGCTCATAGAATAGTGTGAGAATCAGGCTAAACTTTTCCATGGCTAGACTTGTATCAGGCAGAACCCTTCTGTCCTCTGCAGCCAGGGAACTGAGGCACCAAGGTTGGGAAGGGTATCCCTGGGTGGGAACTGCCTTAGCCAGATACCAGGGATCTATAGATGGCATGATGAGGGCAAAGGAACTGATGCCTGGAGGTAAGAGTTAATCTGTGTGTCTTGTCCAGTGGCCCGTTGTCTGGGTTAGCATGGTCTGGGGCCACTGATATTGACACCAGCAGTTACTAAAGGACTGATTGCATTCACTATCTGAATTTTTGTTTCTCTCTCTCTCTCTCTCTCTCTCTCTCTCTCTCTCTCTCTATCTCTATCTCTATCTCTATCTCTATCTCCCTCTCTTTTGACTCACTTATTCTTATTTATGTGTCTGTGTGTACGCTTACACATTTGTCCGTATACCGTGTGTATGCAGGTGCCCACAGAGACCAGAAGGGGGCTCAGATCCCCTACAGTTAGAGTTACAGGTGGTTGTAACAGCCTGATGTGGGTGCTGGGAATGAAACCCGGGTTCTCTGAAAGAGCAGCAAGTAGTCATAACTGCTGAGCCGTCTCTCCAGCCCCACCCCCACCCGCTCGAATTTCTGTTTCCTGAGGCAATCCAGTTTATCTCTAATTTAAAAAAAAAAGAGATTTGTTTATCGTGTATAAATGTTTGGCCCACATGTATGTCTGTGTACCATGGGGGAGGTTCCGAAGAGGGCATCGGATCTCCTGGAACTGGAGTTACAGATGGTTGTGAAGCACCAGGTGGGTGCTGGGAACAGAAAGTGCCCTTAACCGCGGAACCACCTCTCTGGCCCTACCTCTCTGTATTTAGTGGTGGCTCAACTCGCAGCTAGTAGAGCCATCAAAAGTGGACAGTGTGGAGGCGGTCAGTACATTTACATGTTGCGCGGCCTCAGCTCCGACTGAATACCTGCTGTGGAGGCCTGTGTTCTCCTGCTGTAGATCCCTGAACTCAGGGGCATCTGTGTCATCTGGGCCTCGCTTGTCTCTGGGATACAGGCTGCCTATGTTACAGAGTGGACTCCTGGACCAGCATCTATCCCTGTTACTTCTTGTGTGTTTTATGGGCGTCTTGCTTCATCCCCTTTTCATCCACCCGATCTTTCCCAGCCATCCATCTAAGGACATGTCATTTCTGGGGCTCCTGGCAGCCATCGCCTCCCTAGAGTTGGGCACTCATGTCTCCTGCTCACTGTCTCTATGCTCTCAGGAGATGCTGGGATCAGGCCAGACCATGTGAACATGTGCTTTCTGAGAGCCTCTCTTGCTAGATAGAGGAAAACCCCATTATGCAATATCTTCCATGCTTTCCTTTTCTTGAAAAACTAATTTTATCAACTAGATGCATCAGTCAGGGTCCATTAGTGTGAATCAAGCCACTGTAGGCACTTATTTCAAGAAGAGAGGGGTTCAGGACCCTCCTCACCCTTGGGCAGCTGCCCTGGAGGAGGCCTGTGGACTCCCTGTCTAGCTCCCAGCGGGCCCCAGGAATCTGTTCCAGCCACTGGACTATAGCCACAGCCGCAATAGAATGGCTTCGCTCTTCCTAAGGGGTAGCAGCGTCCAGATGGGACCTTCAGGTCTACAGCCTGGCAGCTTGCAGATCTTTAGATCCCTGCTCGGCAGAAAAGCACAAGGCAGGCCTAGCACCCAGGCCCCACTGGGATCAGCAACAAAACACTAACTTTTCTGCAACTCACGCAGTAATGTAGGAAGGAAGAGCCTCCCATCCTTCTTACCACCCAGGAGTGATGATTAGGAACACAGTGCATCTTAACAGATTTTTTTTTCTAGGTGCTTATTCATATGGGTGTGTGTGTGTGTATTTTTTTTTATATAAGTCATCTTATGTAAACTGTTTTGTGACTGGCTCTTTTCACTACAAGTCTGCCGTGAGATTTCAGTGACTAAGTCTCAGCCATTCCCTTTCAAATGATGAAATGGCATCTCTCTGGGCTAGTTTTTACCTGTTGGCTAGGATCCATGTCCTCTGTGATGGTAACTTCCTAGGAGTAGGCCTGAGTAGGGGTGGGGGTGGGGTCAATACTGATCATTTTCCATTCTTGCTTTCATTTCTTCATCCTTCCTTCCCCCTCCCCTCCCCAAGCCCCTCCTCTTTTTGAGTCAGGGTCTCATGTAGCCCAGGCTGGTGTCAAATTCACTAGGTAACTGAGGATGACTTTGAACTTCTGATCCTCCTGCCTCCACCTCTGGAGTGCTGGGATTACAGGCCTGTGCCATCATGCCTGGTTTATGTGGTGCTGGGGATTGAACCCCGGGCTCTGTGTGTGCTCGGCAAACTATCTGCCAACTGAGCCATGCACCCAGCCCTCCGGTCCTGCTTTCTTAACCCATTGACAATGCCATGGAAGGTAGCTGATGTTGGGGACCTTTAGAGAGGGCTGACTCTTCTAGTCCGGCCTGACATAAGGGCTGGCCAGCCCATACTGGCTGCTGTGAACTTAGTAATTACGTAGATAATGCCTGCCTTCTGAAGGAGGGCCCGGTAGGATGTACAAAGCCTGGCCAACATCTGTGCCCTGAGTCTTCACTCTCCTTAAGGGCTGTATGTAGATGGAGCCCTTTCCCGTTGTCCTGCACCCTTCAGCTTCCATCCTGGGCCCAGGGCTCAGCCCTTCCAGACCTCTTGCCACCAGTAACCACAGACTGCCCAGCTTTCTTGTGTTCTGTCTAAAGACATAATGGAGTAATGGAGTTTGTGCTTGAGATGAACCTGTTTCTCATCTTAATGACCCACCCAGGACCATAGGATTTGGGGCAATCTGCCAATAAGCCATTTGATTTCATAAGCTCTGGGACCAGCAGCGTGAGGTCCTAGCTGCCCAGCCCCCTCCTGAGGGTCAGGTGATGGCCAAGAGTGGGTAGGCAGAGACCTGGGGTTTCACTGTCTGGCCAGAGGACTGACTGGCAAGTGAAATGGTTCTCTGTCCATCTTGTGTGCCAGGAACGTGTCCTTGGATCTGTTCTAGCATCAGCCAGGGCTAGAGCTAAGCGGGTGCTGTCTAGAAGGGGCTACCAAGGCTGTTAGGGTGGGGCTTAGGACAGAGCCAGCACCCTGGGCAAATGTGGGGTTTGGAGGAGAGGCCAGGAGGCTCAGAGTAGGTCTGGGATGTCCACCCCCGGGTCTGACAGCAGGATTGCTAGGGTACAGACAACACCCACCCCCTGGATGAGGGGGAGCCTCGGGGCTTTCTTGCTGTAACTTGCGTGGGAATGACTCAGCGAGGTGGGTGAGGCGGGAAGTTCATTCAGAAACATCTCTCGCTGCAACGCTGAGGTATGAGGAGAGGTCTAGGATTCAGCTGACCTGGAGCAGAGATTCTTCCAGAGGTTTGGATGACCTTTGACATAGGGAGGAGGGACCACAGAGCCAGTCTGGCCTGAGGAGGAGCTGGGAACACCATTGTTTCTATCTTCCAGCAGGCACTGGGTGGTGACACACAGATACTGTTGTGGTATCATCAGGCCGTGTCCTCTGTCACTCTGCCCCCCA
>CABHPQ010001050.1:23717-67481 GCA_902168405.1 Peromyscus aztecus | reverse complement strand
GGAAAGATGGGGATATGATCAAAGCACATTATGTATGTATCTGAGAATGGTTGTGATTTGTTGGTTTTATTTGACACTGCTCTGTTCAGGAGGGGAATGTCACTATCATATTCCTTCTAGGTGGAGGAAGGGTCCAGGTTCTGGTTCCTAAGACACGGCTGACTTTAGAAGTAGGAATACCTCCTTGTTGTGGATGAACTGGGACTTCTGATGCCCACCAGGCCCCCATCGATGTCTCTCTATCTGGGAGGGGTGGAAATGCTGTCCTACTGCTCCCCACTTGGTCTCACCCTACACCATGGAAGGGGTGGTCTCCTTACCCCTAGTCATGATGGATGAACTGACTCTCCACTCAGCCTATCTGACATATTCCTCTTGACAAGAGGGCAGGAACCTCCAGTGGAAATGGAAGTTGGTCTCCCCACATGGCCTCCACTGACATTCAAGGTTGGGAAGGTGGGTTTTTACTATGCTGTGAGGATGACAGTATCACATGTCTGCTCAACACTGTGGACAAGGAGGGGACAGGGGTAAGTCAACTTGTCACAGTCTGGCCAAAGGCAAAGGTCTAGTCTCCATCTCACCCTTTGTTGATGTGAACTATGGGACCACAGGATTGGTCAGTCTGTCTATCATCATCCATCCATCTATCTATCTATCTATCTATCTATCTATCTATCTATCTATCTATCTATCATTTACCTATCTGTCTCTCTGTCTCTGTCTGTCTGTCTATCATCTATCATCCACCTATCATTAATTTTTTTCTTTCCGTGCAGTGTGGCCTGAGTGAAGCAGTTACTATTTAAGAGTTTTCTGCCTCTCTAGCTGGCTACTTGCTTGCTCTCTGGTTGAGGGAGAGCAGGCCTTTCTTGGAACACTGTTTCTTTGAGTTTGCTGGCATTTTTAGGTTGCCAGTTTCTTCGGCTCTAGTAATCACAGAATTTGCTAACATGCCGTTTTGGGGCTGTGCCCAGTGACTTTGACCAGTGTGCCTCTTGTCTGCTCTGGAATCTTCCTGTGTTTGTGCTGTAGACAATGCCCAGAGCTTTAGCTATAGTCACTGGGGAGCATTTGGGAAGTACACCTACTCCATCTTTCTGAAGCAGAAGTCCTTCATGTCATCCGATGTGAAGCCCCCTTTTACCCCATGTTCCTGTTGGATCATTTCTTGTCCTGTTTACTCCTTACAGTGTCTCAAGCCTCCCTTGACTGACACACAGTGGGTACTCAGGAAGCTGTCTGCTAGTGTTCATGAACGTCCAGCAGACAGTGCTGATGGTGATCTGGGGCCTCGATGGGTGGCCTGCTTCTCATTCTTCTAGCCTACAGTTTGCTAACTCTTCCTTATTTTGGGAGGGGGTGTTCAAAGTCTTGATTTTTAGATGAGACTTCATAGTTTTGAAATATTGGTAATCAAACTTCTGAAAGCTGTGGGTACTAAAAAAGTGTGATGAACAAACGTGGTTCATTGCTGTGTGCTGGGCTTCAATATCTTGTAGACGAGAGTGGCTTCGAATCACTTACCCACAGATTGTCTTTTTATCAGGTTTGGGGAGATGATGCACATGGCATTGCCAATACCTTTGCTCAGAAGTTAAAATGGGTCCTTGCAGAGATCACTCTTGGTCTTCTCTGTGGAAGTTCCCAGAAAAATTATGGGAAGGTAGAGTGGACTGAGCTGACCTGAGCTTCTGCCCATGTCAAGAGTTGGCAGCATGTGGCATGCTGTGGCGAGATCAGGGCAAGGGCAGAGAGCTGTGGGCCTGACAGTCCTGAGTGTGTGGACCAGTGGAAGAAAGGCTTTGACAGGAGTGGGCAGCCTCACACGGCTGTGCAAAAGCTAGCAAGAAATGAAGTAGAACTAAGGCTTTGCTTATAGTGAACTGCTTAGCAGTATTTGGAGACAGGACCCAAGGATGGGTAGTTATTTCTCTTGAGACAGTAATGCTACCCTGGCTGGTTCTTTGAACATTAGCAATGTAGAAGTGAAAGTGACATGTGTTGCTAGAGTTTTCCTGCCTGGCCCATGGTCAGGATAAATCTCTTTCACCTGCCAGTCCCACAGCCGCTCAGACCCAACCAAGTAAACACAGAGACTTATATTGCTTACAAACTGTATGGCTGTGGCAGGCTTTTTGCTAACTGTCCTTATAGCTTAAATTAATCCATTTCCATAAATCTATACCTTGCCACATGGCTCGTGGCTTACCGGCATCTTCACATGCTGCTTGTTCTGGCGGTGGTTGGCAGTGACTCCCTCCGCCTTCCTATTCTTTTTATTCTCTCTGTTAGTCCCGCCTATACTTCCTGCCTAGCCACTGGCCAATCAGTGTTTTATTAGCAACACATTTGCCATACAGAACATCCCACAGCAGACATGCGTACAACAGAACTTAGTTTCAGGTGACTCATGAAATTTTTGTTAAAGGAAGTTAACCAGCATTCTTGAACGTTATCCCTGCTGGATCCCTACCACTCAACTTGGTGTTTTGACTCAGGCCTTTTCCATGAAAAGCATCATTGCCATAGCTCATAGAACTCATAGCTCTGGCTCTTTAAGATTTGTTGCTTGATCTGATGGCCGACCATCCTGGAGTAGGAGTGATACCGCAAGGCTGGCATGCAACACAGAAACGTCATGGAGTGGAAATAAACAGACTTTGAACCAAGGAGTTGGGTGGAGTAGGGTTTTGTTTGTTTGTTTGTTTTTATTATTTTCAGAGATGACCTCAGACCAGAAGGCAAGTAGGGAAGAGAGTCAGGGAAGAGGAGGAGCACACATGTGCCCTGTTTAGTTACCTCTCATGGTGACTGGCACTGTTCCCTAGAGGGAACAGGCCTAGACAGCTGAGACCCTGAGAGGGTTACAGGCGGGTAGAAGCTGGTCATGGATCTTCCAACTGCCCTAACTGTCATTGCCCAGTCATGACACTGACAGCCATGTCATGTGAGCTAAAGCTGTTGCTTTGGTTTGGGAGGAAAAGGCCTGAAGGCTGAGAGTGGCAGGTGTTGGCAATAAATGGTCCCAAGCTTGTAGAGATTCACACCGTGGGAAGGAGCAGGTGCTGGGGATGTTGCTACCATCAGCTTCCCTCAGCTAAGGGATGCTCCTTGGTCACCTCTCTGCTCTGTGACCTCGGGCACACTGGTGTACATGCTTATCCTCATTTTCGAAATGGAGACAGTAATACCTCCTCTATATGTGCCCAGTATGGGTTCACTGTGTTAGTGTGTAAATGAGGTACTGTACTTGATGGAGCACCTGCTCTGTACTATCCACTAAATCTGAATTTATATTATATAACTACCAATGTAATCACCAAAGTTAAGTGTTGCAAGCTGTATCAAAATAGGAGGAGGGATGTGTTTGAGTTTAAAAGATGAAAATTAATTTTTTAGTGATTTCTTTGGGCAGGAAATTATTTCCCAAGTTATTTTTATTTATGTATTCAAAACTGTCATGTATATCATTAAACTACTGTAACAGGAAATAAATTTTTAATTTTTAATTGACACATTTGTGCACATAATGAGGTTCTTTGATGCTTTCTTTATGTACCCACTGGGTAGGGATCAGCTCAGGTAATGAACATATACATCCATCATCTTATTCTTCATCATTTCTTCGAGGTGAACTCATTCAAATTCCTGTCTTCTAAGCTTTCGAGATAAAGCATTGGTACTAATTATATTCACCCCGTGGGCCACAGAGCACCAAACCATATTCTTTCTATTAACTTTGCATCCATTGATCCGCTTCTGCCCAGCCCCTCTCTGCCAAGAGTCTGGTAACTATTACTCTATTCTCCAAGCATGAGACAAATGATCCATCTCACAAGTGACGTAATACAGTGTTTGTCTTCTGTGCCTGGCTTCTTTCTCTTAGCATAATGTCCTCGAGAGCCACACATGTTGTCACAAATGACAGCATTTCTTGCCTCTTAGGGTGGCATTAGTATTCCATGGGGTGTCGGTACCACAATTTCTTTCTCCATTCTTCTCTGGCTGGACACAGCCTGATTCCCTATTCTGGCCCTCGTGAATAGAGTTTAGTAAATATAGGCATTCTGTTGGCTCATAGACATGCTGATTTCATTTCCTTTGGGTGTGTACCAGCAGTGGGCTGCTGGATGTGCCCTGCAGGAACCTCCATAGTGTTCTCCACAGTGGCTGAACTATTCCATTTCCACCAAAGGCCTGAAGAGCCTCCCTCTCCACATCTCTGCCTGCCAGCATTTACTTTTTATCTTTTTGAAAATCCCCTTTAATCCTTTTACCCTTAAGCTATTATTTTATCTTTTTGTTCCTTTGAAGTCTGTTGATATAAATTCATGCATTGACAAGTAGTGACAAATTTCATTTTTATTGCAAAAAAAGGTGGAGACCCTGCGTCTGACTGCTGTGCGGGCTTTATCACTCCCAACTCTCACACCAAAGCTACTACTCTCTCCACTTTGAAGATGGGGAAACCGAGGCACCTAGACTTTGTGTAACTTCTTCAAAATGACACAGTTGGCGCACTGAGGGCTCCACGTGGACAGGGATGGTGGCTGAGCTCAGACCTCTCTGCTGATGTCTCTCACTGTGGCTGAGATGGCTTTAGCTTTAGGAATAAGCTGACTGCAGCAGGTGACTTTGGGAGCTGGGTGTTTAATACAGGTTGCTTCAGAAGTGGCTTTGTTCTTTTGTATTTGGCTTGGGTTACATTAAGGCAGAAGAAGCTCTCAAGAACTGAGATTTCAGGTTGGCAGGGGAGTAACGCAGTGTTTCTAGTCCTGGTTCTCAGAGAACACACCTGTCCCTTTGTTGGGTCTGGTGGGGATACCCAAATAATGGGGTGAGGACCACCGAAGTCTAAAAACCAGAAGCAAGCTTTATTTTAAGCTTACCAGTTAACTGACCCAGCCAGAGTTTGGGCTTCTGAGACTATGGCATTGGGGGTGGGGTTGAAGCCCCCTTTTATAGTAAAAAGTAAGCATGAGACATGGAATACATGCTTGGAGTCACGTAGAAACAACGACTAAAAGTTAACTTTGGTCCATGGCAGTTGTTGGCTATAAGGGGCAAGGGGGTTATCGTTAAAAGTTAACCCCTGGTTGTTGACAGAGGAGCTGGCTGGAAAGCAGAGAGCCATTGTTAGCAGTTAACTTTTAGTTGTTGACAGAGCTGAAGACTGTCAGCTCTCATTCCTTTAGGTTTATACAGAGAATGAATCTTTTGGGCAGTAGACACTGCAGTGTAAAAACGTGCTGGTGAACCGTGCACTTGAGGAGGCGAGTGAGTCAAGAAGCTGTTTGGAAACAACTCTAGTTGGTTACAAGGATTGGCAATAAACGTGACGTCAGCTGAGGTTACAAGGATCGGCATAAACGTGACGTCAGCTGAGGTTGGACAGGCTGTTGCTCAGCAGATGGATGTTCTTGAAGCACCCTGAGTGCCCAGCTGCGGTGGCGTTGGTGCCAGGGCTGTGACTCTGGCAGGCTCCTCTGTGATAGCCCTCCCTGTAAGGCACGTGTGCCCGAGACCCCCTCCTTTGTTGTTTGCTAAGGTTTGATGCCACAGATCTGCTTTGGTTGTACAGCTTTCCTGGTGCAGACCATATACGTTTCTTTTTGTGCCTGTCTTTGGATATTTTCCATTTCTTAAATTTGGTTGTCATTAAAATATTTTAAATGACTATTCTTTTATTTTTTATTTTTATTTAATTTATTTATTTATTTATTTATTTTTTGGTTTTTTGAGACAGGTTTCTCTGTGTAGCTTTGCGCCTTTCCTGGAACTCACTTGGTAGCCCAGGCTGGCCTCGAACTCACAGAGATCCGCCTGCCTCTGCCTCCCGAGTGCTGGGATTAAAGGCATGCGCCACCAACGCCCTCTTTTATTTTATGTTTATGGGTGTTTTGCCTGCATGTATGGCTGTGCCCCATGTACATGCCTCATGCCCTTAGAGGCCAGAAGAGGGTGTTGAATCCCCTGGATCTGGAGTTACAGGTGGTTGTGAGCTGCCATGTAGGTGCTGGGAGTTAAACCTGGGTCCTTTGAAAGAGTAGCCAGATGACTCAACTGCTGAGTCATCTCTCCAGCCTCCAGATGACATTTAATGACTGACCTTCATAAGTTTATCAACCCTTCATCCCTCAAATTGATTCATTGGTTGATGCTCTGTGTTCTGTAGCCTATTTCTGTGTTGTGTGGATTCCTGTTGGTAGATGTTATTACAACAGTGCTCTTAGCTACTGACCTGTCTCTTTGACCATTTGTTTGTTTGAAATAACTGTATAACTGTATAGCTCTGACTTGCCTGAACTCCCAGAGATCCACCTGTCTCCCTGACCAGGCCTGCCTTGAACTCACAGAGATCCCTCCGCCTCTGCCTTTTGAGTGCTAGGATTTAGTGTATGAGCCACCATAGGTGGCCCAAGCTTGCTGTTTCTCCTCCTTAGTGTTGTCTTGTCTTTAATCTAAACAGTTATGCTCTTCTCTGGATAGAGTTCTTGACCTCAATGTGGTCCCTGTCCAGAAGTGCAATGTTATGGTGAAGCCACAACTCAGAGAGTAACTGGAGGTCTTTCTTATCCCTTCTTGCTTTCTGTGTGTCCGCTTCCCTGGCACACATTCTTTGGCCTGGTGGAGTGCTTCTCTTACTTGAATACACTAACTTTATTTCAGTGCCAGCTGGTTTCTGGCCTTCGCTTTGAGGAAAACGATCTTTGCGACTTTCCTCTCTGCCCCGTCAGCCTGGATGCCAGGGAAGGCAGAGGCTTGAACTGATGGGTTAGCTTTCTCAAAGGAGGGCTCCTGGTGCCCTGTGGGGAGCAGCCAGGGCATTGCTTTTGACCAGTGTTGCCCAAGGCTACTTCTGTGAAGATGGGCACACTCTGGGGGCTGGGCTTCCTCGTGTGATATCCTGTCTTAGTCAGTTTCTGTTGCTGAGAAGAGACACTGTGACCAAGGCAACTCTTAGAAGACAAAGTGTTTGATTGGGGACTTGCATGCTGTTTCAGAGATTTAGTCCATTATCATCATGATGGAGAGCATGGTAGCATGTAGGCAGGTGCTAGAGCAGTAGCTAAGAGCTGTATCCTGTTCTGTAGGCCCAGGGAGAGGACAGGGCCTGGTGTGAGCTTTTGAACCCTTCCTCCAACAAGGCCACACTTCCTAATCCTTCTCAAATAGTGCCACTCCCTGATGACTAAGCATTCAAATATATGAGCCATTCTTATTCAAACCCCCACATGTCCACTCACCATCCATAGCTATTCTGGGTCTTTGAAAATGTGGCTAGTGCAGCTGAGATCATGGAGCCTGCATAGGTCTGTGCTAGGTCCTTAGGATATATGTTATGGTTGTTAGTTTGGTGTTTTTGTGGGACTTGCAGCAGAAGGGGTGTCTCTGACTCTTTCATCTGCTCTTGGGACCCTTTTTCCTCCTACTGGGTTGTTTCATCCAGCCTTGATATGGGGGTGGGGGAATGTGCCTAGTCTTATTGTAATTTGTTATTCGTGTTCTGTTGATATCCCTGGGAGGTCTGCCCTTTTCTGAAAGGAAACAGAGGAGTGGTGGATCTAGGGGAGAGGGAAGATGGAGGCCGGTGGCTAGGAGGAGTGGAGGGAGGAGAAACTGAGATTGGGATGTATTGAAAACAAAAAATATATTAAAAAAATTTTAAAAGTCTTTTTGGGGAGGAACTGTTAGGAGAGGAGAGAGAGGAAACTTTGGTTGGGATGTAAAAACAAACAAACAAAAAAGGTAAAATGACCACTTGTGGCCACTGGCTGTACCAGGTCACACAGTCACTGCGAGTTCAGGGGTCATATGCACTTTGTTTACTACTGTGTTCCCATCCCCAGTGCCTGAAACCTTGTAGGCATGTAATACCTGTGGAAGCAGAGGGGGCAGAGGGGGGCAGAGGGGGCAGAGGGAAGCAGGGGGCAGAGGGGGGCAGAGGGGGAAAGTGTCTGGCAAGGACTTCCCACACTGCTGGGCCTCGGGTTCATTTTCTTGGTGTCTGCTCTGAGTTTGAGCAGGCATCTGGTCCCCCTCTGGACCTACCTCAGTGGAATTTGTCAGGGTGTCTGTGGGACGCACACACCCACTCTCTCAGCTTTCCTATGTATTACCTGACTCGGCAGCACAGTGACATCTATCTGTCCCTTAGGAATTCTTGCCTGCCCCGTCTGGTCTAGAACTTCTTCAGAGCTGCTGCCAAGCAGTTGTGAGCTGCCCCATTTTCAAAGCTGATCTAGATATTCTAATTTTATAGCCACCTGGTCAACACGAGGGGAATGTTGGCACTGGGCAGGGAAACGGGACTCAGAATTTTGAAAAGAACCCACTGTCACACTGCATCCCTTTAAAAGGCTTAGGAGACCTGAAATCAAAAACTCCATGGCCCCCAAGTCTTTGCTCCTGACCCCTCCTTTCAGCATTTGAACTCACCTCTCACCCCCTTTCTGCCTAATCTCCTTCTGCGCAGGCCGGTGGCGTTATTCTCAGTGCGGAGCCGTGGTGGAGACGGTCCTTCATCTTGGGCCGGTTTGGATGATCCTTGTCTATTTTCTATTGAAGAAACTTAACCATGGATATCGTCAGTGTAACTGTCTTCCTGCCCTCCCCTCCCCCGCCCCCAACCCTGACTTTTCTCCTCGTCTCCCCGTTACCAGCTGCTTATATTGGATCACAGTTAACACTGTTTCTAATTTGAGTAATGGATCCTTACTAGTTTTTCAAATCTTTAATAAATATTTATGAAATTTGCTGAAATCAAGAGAAGAAATAACTTTTTCAGTCTCTCGGCTACACATCTCAAATTTCCTTTTTTGCTTCTAGGGTTTGTGGTTGGTTTGCTTGTGATCCTGGTAACCCTTTTCCTCCAACATGGCAGTTTAACCTGGTGTCACTCAACTTACGCCATAGTAAGCAGTGCTGATGATTCCCCCTCAGCTCTCTGTATAAATAACCCTCCTGTAAATCACCCTTACATTTCCATTAAAAAGCTTTGCTTTTCGAGTTGATTTTTCTTCTCTGACACAAAGCCGGCTTTCAAATGTGGATTTCTTGAAGGCTCTGCTGTGTTTTCTGAGACTCCACACATTTGAAACATCCCTTCAGCTGCCTTCTTCATGAATGACAGATGTGTCTGATTATAGTAGCTCCTGCCATGCTGCCTTCTGAGAACTTTAGGGTGTGATGCAGGACTTGAACCCAGGGCCACATGTGTGCTAGGCAAATGCTCTACCACTGTCCTTTCTGACGTCTCTTTTTTGCGACAAAATATTGAAATGCTGAGGTCGTTCTTGCTGTCTTCTTCTTTCAAATATCCTCCCTCTCTGTATCTTCCTGTTTCCCCTCCCCTGTATCCCCCTCTCCCTCTGTATCTCTCTCTCTTTCAAAACTTCCCTCTGATTTTTTTTTGTTTTTAGGCCTCACTTTGCAACCAAAGCTGGCCTTGAGTTCTTCATCCCCCTGCCTCAGTCTCCCAAGGTTGGTATTGCTGTGGTGGGCCACCATACCTGGTGTCTTCCTCCTTTGACTTCTCATGTGATGCCTTCCTTATTTATTCTTGGCATAAAATATGTCACCAGAATATATCTAATTGGATTTCTCTCATTCATTTTGCTAATATATGCTGAGCCATGCCAAACTGCTCTGTCTTCCTCTGGGGAGGTTTTTGCACCCTGAGCTGTTTATTGTCTGTCCTATGGCGTCTTTCCTGAGGGTCCAGAAGTCACATTTGTCCTTCACATCTTCATCTGTTAACTTAGTTGCCACAAAAGCTTTGGGAAAGAGTATAGGTCATAGGGAAAAAAATCACCTTCATTATTCTTTTGTTTTTAAGTCATTTTTACTTATTTTAGAAGTATATTTCTTCCTTTCCATTGATTCTAGTTTTAGTGGTATGTAGTCTGGAATTTACTTTTTACTGCCTACCCAGTGGATTTTTTTTTTCCAGCACTGGAGCTTGAAACCTAGAACTTCCTGCACCAGAGATAAGAGCTCTATCACTGAGCTACAGTTCTAGTTTTTTATAAATTATTTTTTCCTCATCTTTTTAAATGAAAAAATTCAAATATATAGAAAAGGAGAAGCAGGTGTTAGCATTCTGCCGTCTTTGCTCCGGACATTTTTGGAGCAGGGCGGGAGGCCTCGAGACAGGGTTTCTCTGTGTAGCCCTGGCAGTCCTGGAACTTGCTCTGTAGACCAGGCTGACCTTGGACTCATAAAGATTCTCCTGCCTCTGCTTCTGGAGTACTGGAATTAAAGATGTTTGCTACCATGCCTGGTGCTCTTGACATTAAGAGAGACTTCATTCATGCCATCCCCAAGTACTTCAACATGTCCCTCTGAGAAATCATAGCTTTTGCACTGTTTAACGGTGCTTCTAATGCCACACCTAACAGTGACTCTGTGTCCTTCAGTAGCTAGCTGTTTTCAGATTTCCATTATCCTCCCCATGTCTCTTTGAATGAGCAAGCTTTTTGATGAACTATCATCTCTCCTAATCAAGAGGTCTTTCTTGTTCAAATCTAACTAATCTTTATCAATCTTGATGGTATTGATAGCTTTTTTTTTTCTCCTGTGGAAACAAAAGCAAAACCTCTTCCCCAATGTAATACATATTCTGATTTCCATTCTGAGGTCAACACATCTTTAAAATATATAGGATGATTTGATTCATCAGTTGTTTTATATTATACAAATGTCTCTCTGCAGCTGTTTAAAGATAGCTGGGCAGTGGTGGCACACACCTTTAACCCCAGCACTCAGGAGGCAGAGACGGGTGGTTCTCTGTGAGTTCTAGGCCAGCCTGGTCTACAGAGTGAGATCCAGGATAGGCACCAAAACTACACAGAGAAACCCTGTCTCAAAAAACCAAAAAAAAAAAAATTAAAGATCATAAAGCATTGTGCAGTCTATCTCTGGGGGTCTCTATTACCCCTTTCTGTTTATTAAGCATATTTTTAAAAGTGTGATTAGATCTTTTTATAACTGCTTGTCCTGTAGGATTGTGTGGTATACCTGTAATATGCTTTATGTTTTAATATGCAAAAAATTGTTTCATTTTACTAGAGACATATGCTGGAGCGTTGTCGGTTTTAAGTTGTACATATATTCCCATGATGACTATAACTTCTAATAAATATGTAATTACAGAATCAGCTTTTTCAGAACTTAAAGAAATTGCCCATTGAAATCCTGAATATGTCTCTATGATATGGTGTACATATTTTAATTTTCAAACACTGCAAAATGAAACACATCCATTTGCCAAATTTCACTTCTTTGAGTACCTTTTGGGTTACTTCCTTTGGGTAATGGAGTTTGATTATACAAAGAACAAGTAGGATATTTCCTTATAATTTCTTTGACTTGTTGCCAGGTGATAGCAAAATCTTTCTTCAAACCTTTGCTGTTTAACATGGTGCTTGCTATGAAATTCTGAGGCTTCTAGCATATTTCCTACAAGTAGCTAATCAATTTCATCCTTACTTTGTACTAGAGGAACCTAGTAGACCTTTATGGGATCTGATATGTATTATATACAAATGATGACTTCTATTTCTGATTACTTATTATAGTTGAATAAATAACAGAGTTAATTCTGAATCATCTGGAATAAGTTCAGCAGGTTCAGTGTAAAACAACTCTTCCTGCATATTGGGAGTCAGTAACTATATTAAGAGGTTCTGGAAAAATTTAATAATACCATGAGAATTGCATATAATTCTGATTTCTGGACTAGTTCTTAAAGGCTTTGAGCCACTCTATTTAATTTTCCTGACTCATAACCTACCTTTCCTGATTTATTTGCATCAGTATAGAATGTAGGGGCTCCAGAAATTGGTATTCCCTTTATTATATGAGGGAGAATCTAATTAGTTTGTTTTATAAACTGAAGTATCTTGCTTTGGGGATATTTGTTGCTAATCTCTTCCAAGAAATTACTGCAAGCTCTTTGCCAGTGTTCATTTTCTGCCCATAATGAGGAAATTTCTCCATTAGTAAGAGGCACCACAGTTTCTGCTGTGTTTATTTCTGCTAATTGACGGAGTCTCAATTTTCCTTCAGAATCAATTCAGAAACCTTTTCTACATAGGTCTTTAATTATTTACTCTGTTTATGTGGTAAAAAAAAATATCCATTCTATGATATTATCTTCTCTCTGCATAAGAATTCCTGTAGGAGAATGAGTAGAAAGTAAAATAACCAGAATTCAATCATGTTCTGTATCTAAACGATCCACATGTTGCATCCTGTAATTTCTTTCATACAAGAGCCAATTCTCTTTCAGCCTCAGCTGGTAGTTTCCTTGGACTGTAAGTCCTTATCGCCTTCCTTGTAAGTTTTGAAACAAATTACTTAGTTCTTGAGTTGTTAATCCAGTTGTGGGCCAATTACTATCTCCCAACAATTTTTGAAAACTATTAAGTGTCCATAATTGATCTTTTCTGATTTGTATTTTTGTGGTAGCATTTTTTGTAAACCTATCTTATATCCTAAATAATTAATAGAATCTCTTGTGTTTTTTGGGAGCAATTTGTAATCTACAACAAGGCAAAATTCTCTTTACCTCATCAAACATTTTTTCTAAAGTATCTGTGTCTGAATCAACCAATAAAATATCATCCATATAATGGTAAATTATAGATTGAGGAAATTGTTTACAAATTAGTTCTAACGTCTATTGTACAAAATATTGACATAAGGTACAGCTGCTTAACATTCCTTGTGGAAGAATTTTCCAATGGTACCTTTTAACAGACTGGGAATTATTATAAGCAGGCATTGTGAAGGCAATTTTTTCTCTATCCTGTTCTTGTAAAGGTATAGTAAAAAATCAATCTTTTAAAACAATCATTATAAGAAACTATCCCTTAGGTAATAAAGAAGGCAATGGAATTCCAGACTGTAAAGAGCCCATTGGCTAAATCACCTCATTTATGGCTCTTAAATCTGTTAACATTCTTCATTTTCCAGATTTCTTTTTAATAGCAAATATAGGAGAATTCCAAGGACTGGCTGATTCTTCAATATGTTGAGTATCTAATTGCTCTTGCATCAGCTTTTCTAGTGCCTGCAATTTTTCTGATGTCAAAGGCCATTGTTACACCCAGGCAGATTTTAATCATTTTAAAGGTAGAGCTGTTGGTACTTTTGAAAGATCAACAACTGTTATGCCTTGCTTATGTACAATCTGAACATTTGGTGGCTGTCCTTGATAATACCTTTTAATATTTTTCTCAGAAGCACATGTTAATTTGTGGTATGTTTCTGAGATTGGAGGAATGTTAATCTGTTTTTCATTACTGCAACAAATCACGTCCCTATAAATTCATTGCTATGTTAGCCACATATGGCTTTAATTTTCCTGTCTGTCTTTCTGGCTCTATACATTTGACCCATCTTGCACTTTGTTTTACCTGAGATAAAGCTCCTATCCCTAGAAGCTAAACATTTGCCTCCTGAAGAAGCCAATCTGAATGCCAATATTTTGGTGAAATTATTGTTATATCTGTACCTGTGTCTACCAAACCCTCAATCATAATGCCACTTATTTGTATTTTTAGCTTTGGTCTTTGACAATTTATAGAAGTTTGCCAAAATACTTGTTTAATGTTATCTCCTGAAAATTTTATCTACTGAAGCTGTTCTGTCATCCAGAGCAGTGTGGTTTTTAACAACAGGCATTAAATCTTTTAATTGCTCTGTGGAGGAGTTTCTCCAATGCTGACAGGGAATGCTTGAACCAAATTTAACACTGGAGCCTATGAAAGGCCCCCTAAAGTATTTACCAATGGCAACGAGTTACTTTGTCCCTTGTTGATCTTCATTCATTAGTCCAATGCCAGCCTTTGCCACACCTTCTGCATACTCAGAAGTTTGGGGCCTTCTGTTTGGATTATCCTTAGAAAACACATTGTTTCTAGGAATGCCTTGCCTAAAATCCCTTTTTAGATGACCTGGTTTACCACAATTAATACATCTAACCTTTTGATTTTTCTTATAATTTTTAGAAATTACTTCTCCTATCAAGTGTCATCCTAAATGTGAGATCCAATATCAGCTGTATTTCAGATCCATTCATCTATTGGTGCTGATCTTGCCTTTAAAGCCCTAATCACTCTTTTCATTCTGAATTAGCATTTTCAAAAGCCAAAGTTTCAACTATTTGTCTAACATCTGGATCTGATATCATTCTATTTACAGCTGAAGTCAATCTTTGTAAAAAAAAAAAAATCAGTGAAGACTTCTTTTGGGCCTTGTATAATTTTAGTAAATGATTCAGTCCTCTTTCCTGATTCTTTAACCCTGTTCCAAGCATTCAAAGCAGCGTTGTGGAATAGAATCAAGATGTTATCATCAAACATAGACTGTCTTTGCAAATCAGTCCTCATGGAGAAGCTGGTCTTGGAAAAATCTCATGACCTCTAGCCCTACCTTATTGTTCTATGACCCTCGCTTCCACTCTCCACCATGTTTTCCACTGTAACTGGGACAAGCTTCCAATACTGTTGTAACTAAATCTTTCTAGTCTTGTGGAATAATTCTGTTTTTAGTGATCCATGAACTTAACACCTGTTTCACAAAGGATGAATGCATACCATATGAAGACTGCTTCCTTAAATCTCTTCAAATCTAACATTTTTACAGGATTCCAATTAACTTCTGTATTGCCTTGGGGGTGCCTATCATCTGGTGCTTGTTCTTGTATGGTAACTGGATAAATTAAGGTTGGTTTTCTAATCAACTTAGGGTACTTCCCTTCAGTTTCATAATACAATGGTGTGGCAGGTCCTGCTCTAAACTCCTCTGTCGATGTCTGAGTATTTTTCTTATTTTCATTAGTCTGTCTTTCTAAAGCTTGTATCTTATCAATAGTAAGTCCTTCTAAGACTTGTATCTTATCAGCCAAATTTTTCTTATTTTCATTAGTAAGTCTTCCTAAGGCGTGTATCTTATCAGTAGTAAGTCTTTCTAAAGCTTGTATCTTATTAGTCAAATTATCATATTTGGCACAAACCACTTTTTAAAGAACAAAATATTAATTTCCAAACTGATGGTAATTACAATTGACATTATATCAATCCCAGGTAAGTAATTTATCCCCTTGTTTGAATTTTCCATTTTCAAACCATCCATAGAAGCACTATACAGGGTCCTAGCTCCCTGCATTGTGATGTTTCCCATTCTTAACTTGGGAAAGACTTTTCTTTTTAATATTATTTAACTCTCTACTAAAAGACTTCCCAGGTATCTCACCAAATCCACTGACTTCTCAGTAGTTTGTCGGTGGTGTTGGCAGTGAACTCAAGCCCCTCAAGTGTGAGCCTGTTTTCTGGAGTCCGCCTGCTGTGAGTGCTCTTGCAAAAGGGCCCCAGGCAACTGTGGCAGAGCCGTCTGGCGTGACTCCTCTGTCTCTGTGGTCACATAGCACCAAATGTTGTTTTGACTTTGGCACAGTTGGTTATGCCTTAATCTATTGTTATCTCAGCCAGCAATTGGAACTCCTCGGTTACTGGCATGCTTCTCTAGCAGTGGCCAGGCCGCTCAGGCCAAAGCCTGGTGAGAATCTGCTCCTGCAGGCAGGCACCAGCCCCCTCAGTGCCACTCAAGGTAGCTTTAACTCAATCTTGATTGTTGTAATTATGAGTAAGACTCGAGATTCAAAGGCTGGAGTGAAAACCTACGAGCTCAGAGGGGCTGAGCAGCAGCTAGCTAACACTCTCTCCTTGCTAGTGTCCATGGAAGACCCGTGCTTCCACTTTGCCAAACCGGAAAAACCTGCACCATTCCACACCCACCCTACTTCTTCCTGTCTCTCTCTCTCTCTCTCCCAGATGCCCTCTGAGGCTCTATGATTACTTTCAGTCAACTAGTTGCTAATGCAGCCTCCTGACCCAGGGTTAATTTTATTTAACACAAATGCAAACTTGGGGTTCACAGTGTGATTGAATATCCCCCAACATCCTTCACTTCCTTTTTCTTTTTGTTCTTCTGTCTACACCACTCTACAGATATTCCTTGGTTGATTTGGTTGTCTGTCCTTTTGGTTTGGGCTAATGCTGTCCTCATGTCTTTTTTTTAGCATGTCCTCCCATGCCTTGCATATTTTAAAATTGACAGTGTTTTGATTTTCTCTGCAGTCTCCTTTGTTCTCCATTAGTGGTCTGATGTGTTGGCTTCTGTTTCTCACACTTGGCCTATTTTGGGGACCCTCCCTCTTGTTTCTTGTGGCCCCAGGGTATTTTCACTCTTCCCTGCAGCAAATCCGTGTGCCGGAAGGACTTGGGGGGGGGGGTCTTACTCTTCAAGAAACTGGTTTTGTTCTTTCCTTCTCTGCCTCAGGCCTCTGATGGCTCCACTTACTCACGGACAGGGCTGGCGTAGGTGTGGCACCCCGAGTGCTCACAGTGTCATCATTGACCCTGGCCCCGGCCCTCAAGTCTGGAGCTGGGAGCTGAGTGGTGGCACTCCCACAGGACAGCTCTGCTCTGTGGCATATCTCAGGGGCTGTTGGTGGTTGATAGCTTTTCCTTCTGTCCTCATTCATTTCTGAAAAGGGAGCAGGTGTGTGTTAGCTCTTTCCGAGTAGATGGGATCTGAAGTACCCTCAAAAGGCCTGTGTATCAAATCCTATGATGCTACTGGGAAGCAGCCCACTTGGGGGAAGCTAGGTCCTTGTGGAAACCCCAGTGCCTTTTTCCTACCAACATGGGTGCTTTCTCCAAATGAGCTTCCTCCTCTATGTGCTGTGTGAGCCGGAAGGCCTTGCCACAGCCCTGAAAGGAGCGGCAACAGTGTGGACTGAAACCGCCGCAGCTGTGGTCAAAGCAGACCTTTCCCCATTGTGAGCTGAACCTCTTGGGCATCGCATGGCAGTGTCGGACACACTTACTTCCATGTGTAGGAAAACTGTACCGCTACCTCAGTTCGAGCCAGGCATGTGCCTGCTGCCTTCTAGAGACCTGGATAACCACACAAATCCACAGCAGGTTGGGTGTGTTCTCTTCTTCATGGCCCAGCTGTCACACACTTCCTGTTGCATTCCTAAGCCTCTGGAGTTTTGTGGAGTCAAAGGTCAACTCTGTTTCCAGGCCCCCTGCCCCTCTCCTAATCCCGTTGTTCAACTGTATTCAGTTTTACGGGCTCGTCATCTGTCTCCCACTGCCTGGAGACTCATGCTAATTTTTAACAAAGATCCTGTCTACTCTGGAAGTCACCATGCTACTTACCAGGGTGGCTTTGAGGACCTCACAGTCCTGCTGTGCTGACCCAGCTTGGAGAGCAAAATGAAGGGCCTGGTCAGTATGTAGCCAGCTGTCCTGTGGCTTAAGGAGTGCTTCCGTTTTGCCTGCATTCTACTCTTTACTGAAAAATGAAAACAAAATGTGAAGTGTGTGTGTGTGTGTGTGTGTGTGTGTGTGTGTGTTGTATGTGTGGTGTGTGTGTGTGTGTGTACACGCACGTGTGATCCTTAGGAAGATTGTCTATTCCCTTTGAGACAAGGTCTTTTGTTGGCCTGGAGCTGACCCAAATAGACTAGAATGGCCAGACAGACATCCCAGGATGTGTCTCCCCAGCACTGGATGACAAGTGCCCCTCCACCTCTGCCTGTTTACATGGTTCCGGGGATGGAACTCAGGTCAGCAGGTACCTACCAGCCAAACCCTTTCCCTTTCCCTTCCTTTCTTCTTTACTCCTTTTGTTTGTTTGTTTGTTTGTTTGTTTGTTTGTATTCACTCAGACTGGCCTAGAACTTGAGGCTATCCACCTGCCTCAACCTCCGGGATGCTGGGATAGTAGGTATGAGCCACCAAGCCTGGTTTGCATTATCTAATAGGTAAATGTTGCTTCTTGCGTGGCTTCTAGCGAATGAGCCTGTTCCTCACATGCGACTCATGTTCAGGCTCAATTGTCTGTTTCCTAATTACTTCAGTATCTACCCACTAGTGAAGGTGCACGGTAAAGTCAAGGGAAGAGGGAAGAGCCGCCTCGAATTCCCGTTGTCCTTGTGACAGCTGTCACCTCCTTCACCCGCCACATGTCATCAGTTTCCTTCTCCAGGGTGTTTACCGATTCCTCTGATGGGGCGAACTCCTCCCCACTAGTGAATACCACCCATCCTCAGACAGTGGGGGCGGTGGTGGGCATGGCAATCTTAGACTTTAGTTTCCCACTGTTGTGTGATCTTGAGAAAGTCAACCACCTCCCTGTCAGGATCCAGTGACATTTAAAGCATTGCGGCTAAATCGGTCTGTCCTTTCCAGCTGAACACAGGCAAGGGAGTTAGGCCTGCCTGGGAAGCAGACACCTAGGTCAGTGTGTGGGTGATGATGACCAGTGGGTATGCTCAGAGGTAGACAGATGGACAGACAGCAGGGAACCACACCCTGCCTCTGTACCACTTTTTTAAAAATGTATTTAACCAGGCAGGGAGAAGGGGGGTCATTGAGGACCAAATCACATGGGTGACAGAGGTCTGATAAGACCTTGGAGAAAGGCTAATACCTCATGTGGAAATCAACCTTAGGGATGGCCATTGAGGTGGAAGGCCTGGAGGGAGCTTCATGCCTGGTCATGTGGGCACCCTCCTCACGAGTGTAGATGCCTTTGCTCTGCTGTCTTGTTTTTATGGCAGTGATGCTCCTTCATGGAATGCTTTTCACACTAACTTTCCCAGGTGGCTTCTGTGTTGCTCACTGGTAAGTGTGAGGGATAACAATTTGTTTTTCTCAGATCAATGTAATGGGTAGAAACTGCTATTTGTGGAAATATCTACTCTGGGCATAAGCAAGAAAGTAGGGGGTGGGACAGTCTGAAGGCAAGCAAGGAACACATGCCCACTGCCTGTGATGTCACAATCTGCCTCACCTGTAACCTGGTCCAGCCTTACACAGCCGAGGACAAAAGCCACTCTTGGTCTTCTGTCTAGGTGGGATAGCCCCTAGAAACCTAGCAAGAGCTGTGTCCTTGGGAACTTGTTCACATTTAGACAAGCCGAGCTGGATTGCATCTCATGGCTCCTTTGTGACTTAGTTCAGCTGGTCACTATTAGGAGGCAACTGCCAGTCACAGTGGTTCTGAGCTCTTGAAGGCTGTGATGCCGAGGTGATGTTTGGAAATTGGCATCAAGGAGATGAAGAGGGAGCCCTTCCCACCATGGCCAACACAGGCCCCACATGGGCCCAGAAGGTCAGCAAGAATTTACTGAATGAGGGGTTGGACATGGTGGACATTGTGTGGGCTCTTAATGGAAGCAAGAGAGAAGTGTTGTTGTTTCTGCTCTTTGGTCTTTTGGGGGGTCCACCACCCAGCTCCCAAATAAATCACACATGGAGGCTTAGTCTTAATTATAATCACCCAGCCTTAGCTTGGCTTGTTTCTTGCCAGCTTTCCTTTACTTATATTATCCCCATCTACCTTTTGCCTCTGACATTTCCCGTTCTCTTACTTCTGTAAATCTTACTGTTACTCCGTGGCTTGCTGTGTAGCTGGGTGGCTGGCTCCTTCTTCCTCCTCCTCCCAGGTTTCTCCTATCTATTCTGTCTGCCTGCCAGCCCCACCTATCCTCCTGCCTTGCTATTGGCCATTCAGTTCTTTATTAGCTCATCAGGTGTTTTACACAGGCACAGTATCACAGCTTCACAGAGTTAAACAAATGCAACATAAACAAAAGTAACACACCTGAAAATAATATTCTGCAATAGAGAAGGATCTTGGAAAGGACAGCAAGCCCAACCAACATTAAGGTGGTCACCTCATGAGCCCCATAGGAAACAATGTTTAGATGGTGTCATTTGGGGTTTACTTTTATCATCCCATCAAGAGCCCTTACCTGTTGGTTGGGTAAGTGCTGTCTGTACATTGCAGTGGAGCAAGGCTGCTTTCTCCAGGGAGGCGCTCTGGATGGATTGAGAAAGCTGAGCCGTCTGCTGCGGGCTCTGTTGGAGCTAAGTGTGAATATGTTCACATAGGCCAAACTCAGAGTCAGACATCTGTGTGGTACTTGCGCTCTTAAAGTTGGTTCCCAAAGCATCAAGTGTGCAGTGAGGTCTAAGGAGAGCATGTGTGGGTGGAGGTGATGTGTGACATCTTCAGGTGTGTGTTCTAGGATGCGTACAAACCCTGCTGGAAATGTGGCAGCAAGGAGGGACAAGGAGTCTGACTTTTCTACTCGGATGTGTGGCTTCTAAGGCATTTGGTCTGTGGGGATATGCTGAACTACCATGAACAACGGGGAGGGGAGGCAAGCTTACTTCCAGGCCTTGAAGTCCATCTTCCTGATGAGGTGTGGGGAGGAAGGGTGTGGTGTCACTACACGGTAGAATCTTGGTCCAGTCAGTCTCCTGTTTAGTTTGTATGAGGTCCAGAGGGCGGGGTCTGGGGAGATGCCTCAGCGGGTGAGATGCCACACGATCTGAGTTCGGATTCCTGTACCCATGTAAAAAGCCCCAGTCGGGAGACAGGAGGATCCCTGGCATTCATTGGCCACCTGGTCTAGCCGAACTGTGAGTTCTAGATTCAGTGGGAGACTCTGTCTCAAAAGATATAGTGGAGGGGTAGAAAACACTCAACATTGACCTTTGGCCTCCACACACAGCATGTAAATCTGCACATGTGTGTTCACACATGAACACATACATGCACATACAAACACACAGATGCTAGTGGAACACATTAACACCATGCTAATGTATTCTACTAGGGTTGATACGGAAATTCTGACATGATGAATTTCTTCCCATCTTAGTATATGTGCTGCCAAAGCAAGCACAGATAAGTTTCTTAGTAAATCACCAAGAAAAAGAGAAGTTGGAGGAATGGGACTTTAAGAAGTCTGCCGATGGCATTGTCTTCCTGCCCACTCCATGTTTTTCTTGTCTCTTATTCATCACTGGAGACCCCCATCACACACACACTTTTATTATTATTATTTCCCACTGGAACACAAAATCTTCTGTTTATAAGACTCTCAGTGATGTTTCGGGGCAGTGTGCATGCTGTGTGGCTCCCTCCAGGGTGAACATAGCTATCCACCATTTATCTTCTTTATGATGGAAACTTTCAGAATCCTCTGCTCCAGCTGAAAACCCATGCACAGTGCGTTGTTGTCCTTGGTCACTGCACAGTGAGACAGCCCAGCAGCCAGCTCCTCTCCACCGTGTCCCAGCTCTCCCAGCCTCTCATAACCACCATTCTGCTTGGTTCCTCTGAGCTCAACTCTGCTGGATTCCACAGGAATGAGGTCATGGGACAGCTGTCTTTCTGTATGGCTTGTCTCATTTTAACACAGTGCCCTCTACTCCATCCATGTTGTCTCATGTGACCGGATGTTCATTCCTTTTTATGGATAAGTAGTTTTCCATTGTGCCACGTTTTCTTTATATTTACTTATCATCATATGCACACGTGGGTTGTTTCCATTTCTCGGCCATTGTGAAGTGAGCTGAAATGACAATGGCAGTGTGACTGTCTCTGACATGTCATTGATTTCCTGTCTCTGTGCCAGATACCCGATAATGGAATGGCTGAATCATGTGGCAGTTCTATTTGAAAAAAAATTATTATTTCTTCTACCACTTCTAATTCTCTGGCTTGCTGGAGGAAGGCTGTGTGCTGGGGACACCTGTGACCCCCGCCTGTTCTCTTCACTGTTCTTGGCCAGCCGAGGAGACTGTCAAGGAATTCCTGGCCTTATATCGATCCCAGGTGTGATGGACAGGGAACTAGTAAGAAAGTTCCCCTGGGTTAAAAAAACTGGGAGGTGCCTCCAGCATCTCCCAGGGCCCGCCCACCCCCAGGACAGTGCACTGTGGGGGCTCCTCCCTTCCTCACTCCCCTCCTGCTTTGGCTGGCCCGCCCCCTGCCCGCCCCAAACTATTTCTACTCTGACCATTGCTTTCCCAGTCTGTTTCTGCGGGAACCAAGGCAGGGAATATTCAGTTCACTGTGGTACAAGAGCCTCCTGGCATCCTGAGCCACACAACCCACCTGTCAAGACATTTGAGTGTGATGGGGAAGTGGGACCACTGATGTTGGATGTCGAGGGATTACTGCTAAGTTATCCTCAAAACGACACATAGCTTTTGGAGTTAAGTTTGGAATTACTTACAAATGAAAAGCTATTCTGTGTGGGATTGCATCAAAATAATCCAGTGGTGGTGTGGTGGGAGGGCTGGCAGGGATGGGTATACTGGTGAAGTAAAGATGAACAAAATCTCAGCAGGGGTTGAAGCTGGGGTGGTGGGTGCACGGTGGTTTATTACATTTTGGTTTACTTTTGTGATCTATTCACAATTTTCATAGTAAAACACCAAAAAACAAAATAAAATCCCATCTGAATACCCTTCTGATGCTCCTGCCCTGAGGCAGGATTAAATGACCCTCTTCCCAGGCCGGGTACCAGGGTGTGTACCTTTCTCCAGTGGGTCAGCAGCTTGGTGGGCATGGTCTCAGCATCTCCACTCTTGGCCCGGCTCCACACAGGCATCTTCCTTCCCCATAATTTATCCCCCAAAGCCTTTGGCATCACCCCTGGATTGATCCCCTAGAGCCTTTGGCATCACCCCTGGATTGATCCCCTGGAGCATTTGGCATCACCCCATCTCATGGGTCTCTGCTCTGAAATTGTCTTGACCTCTGGTCTTGCTGCAGCTGCCTTCCGTCTGTAGCCCCGCCCCGCCCCTGCCCCGCCCCCACCCCACTCACCTTGACTGTCTTATGGCAGAATTGCTAGGGTGAGGTGGGGGGAGGGCTGTAGCAGAGTGGGGGCAGGGTAAGGTTGTGGGGTTTTTCCTTTAGCAGGAGGTCAGTCACTCCAGTGTGACCTTGGCCTTGGACAAACACGCTGGGGATGTAAAGGAGGGCTTTATCAAAGTTGTGGATAGGTTGCCGTGGCTCCAAGAGGAAGCATGGAAATACTTATGTGGGGAGGAAGGTGCAGGACGGGTCTTTAGTCCTAGGGGGAGATTTGGGAGATGGAATCATCAGAGTACTGGCCAAAAGGTCTGCCCTTTCCCAGAGGGGACCCAGTGCAGTCAGGAAACAGAGAGGAAGCCTGTCCTGCTTACAGCTGAACACCTGGCTCTGGGTGCAGCAGCCGCTCAGGCTTCTGTTAGCAGGACAACAGGCAGACTGCAGCCTCCAGGGGACCTGGGTTCTGCTCAGGTAGCATGAGGGTGGCTGTGGAGAATCCAGAGATCAGTGTTGGGCTGCAGAGATGAGCTCAGCCCTTAAAGCCTGGGCTCGAAACCAAAGCCCAAAGCCCAGTATGTCTTAGGTCACATAGCTTGCAAGCTGGTAGATCTAGGGTTTGAACTCTGCCCTGTGGCTTTGGGTCTTACATGTTGCTCCTCCCACCCATCAAGGCCTTGACATGGGAGGCGGTGCAGTTGATTGGGACAATAGCAGTTTTGGGGTTTCTTGCTAAATGACCTGCTGTGGGTGTGGCAGCAGCTGGTGTCACAGTGGGAAACTTGGTGACTGGGGGGGGGGGATGGGTATTGCAAGCTTTGGTCCTCACTTGGGGCGTTTGCAGGGTTTCCTGGTGAGCAGTAAAGTTCCATTCAGCTTGTTTATTAGCTCAGGTCTGTTGAGAGAACCGGCTCACTTCCTGAAGACCTCCCCTCCCTGCTTCCGCTTCCCAAAGCTGAGTATCTTACAGCTTTTAGGGCTCCCCTTCCCTGCCTGCTCAGATCCCACAAAGAGCAGCCCCTCCTACACAAACCCCACTCCTTATCTTTCTATTGTTTTTAAAGTGTGTGTGTGTGTGTGTGTGTGTGTGTGTGTGTCTGTCTGTGTCTGTGTGTGTGTGTGTGTCTGTCTGTCTGTCTGCCTGTCTGTGTATCTTTGTATGCACATGTGTGAGTGCATGAAGAAGCCAGAAGAGGGTGTTGAATTCCCTGGAGCTGGAGTGACAGGTAGTTGTGAGCTGCCTGTTCTGGGAACTGAACTCGGGTCCCTGGGAAGAGCATCACATGTTCCTGACCACTTAGCCATCTCTCCACCCAACTTCCTCGTCTTTTTGGTTTCTCTTGCATGTGTTATACTCTGGAGCAGTCTGACACCTGTATTTTTTTTTTTTTTTCCAACCCAGGGAAAACCTGCTGCTGGAGAAAACCTCATGGCATGCTGACCTGGCAGCATGGCTTTGGCTGGAGGCTAGGTCATCTGTGTCTCAGAATGGCGTCTGTTCCACTCTTCAGGGGGGTTCCTCCCCATCTGCATAGTGTCAGCCCTGGCTTCTCCCTTTGCCTCTCACCTACAATCCCTTACCTCCACTTGGACCCGTTCCCGACGCTTCCCTCAGGCTTCCATGTCTCACCCTTTCCTTGACTTGATTGTCAGAGTTTACAAAGCATATCTCATATTGCTTTACTTTCCTGCACGTGCATGAACAGGTGCACATGCTTTGAGAGGCCAGAGGTCAACTTTGGGTGTCCTTTCTCAGGAGTCATTTTCCTTATTTATTTGTTTGTTTGTTTATTGTTTGTTTGTTTGAGTCAGGGTCTCTTACTGGGACCTGGAGCTCCCCAAGTAGGCAAGGCTGCCTCTAGATCCTTACAGATCCTCCCGCCTCTGCCTCCCCAGCACCAACATTATGCACACACCACTATGCCTGGCTGTTAAAATGTGGATTCTGGGGATTAACTCAAGACCTCAAGCCTCCCCAGCCCACTGCCACTTGTCTCCTTTGTCCCTTGAGGAACTTGTTCAGTCAGGGCCACCAATAGCTCCCTAGAAGATGAATCATAGGCACCTGTAGCTTTATCTCATGTGATCATCTCTTTGAAACATCTGGTATGGTTCCCACCCCTCCACTCTGCTGGGGAAGCTCTGAGCTCTGTCTACTGTCTGCCTGTCTGTCCTCTCTCTCTACCTCTTTCATATCAGGACCACCTGGAGTTGGCTTCCAGTCCTTGTCCTTTCACACTAATCATGCTCTGAGATGCATGTCATCTGTCATGGAGATACATGTCCTCTGTCACAATACCCAAAGCTACATTTCTGTTTCGCAGCATGTCTTTCCAGCTCTTGATAGCCTTCCCTCTGCTTCAGATTAGGTGACCAATGTTTCTGTGTGTGTGTGTGTGTGTGTGTGTGTGTGTGTGTGTGTGAATATAGAGGACCATCTTGCCTCTTGTTGCTCAGGTGCTGTCTTCCCTTTGTTTTCCTCTATTTTTTTTTTTTTTTTTTTAAAAAAAAGGACAGGTTGTTTTTTTTTGGTTTGGTTGTTTTGTTTTGGTTTGTTTTTTTTCTGGCCTGGGACTCACTGAGTAGCCTAGGTTGTCTGGCCAGTGAGTCCCAGTGACTTATCTCCACCTTCACAGTGATGGAATTACAGGTGTGCTCCCCCCTTTTTTAAGTGGGCTCTGTGGTGTTTGACTCTGGTGCTCAGGCCCACGAGGCATGCCTTTCATGATTGCTGTCACCCCAACGCCAACATTGCACTTAATTTTCATTAATCCAAATCCTTTCCTCACTTCCATGATTAAAACCAGAACAACCATTGTTGTTGGGCAGAGGCTCAGGCTGGATTCCCCAGGTTTGATTGAATCCGGGTGAGCTTAGGCAAATTGTCTAACTTCTCTGTGTCTCGGTTTCCAGAAATAAACATACCTGCCTAGAAGGATTAAGGTGGAGATGAGAGCAGATAAAAAACAAACAAACAAGCAGCCAAGCTCTTGGCACAGGGCTCATGCGTTGTAGCTTCTGCCAAACACAGAGCTTTGTTAGGGATGCCACGGTCCCGGGCATCATTCCTTCAGGTCACCCTGTATCCTAGTTACTTCCTTGACATTCTGCTAGACACTAGGGCCACACTCTGAGACCCTGCCTCCTGACTGCTCTACTCCAGCCAAGCCCACTGTGTTCTGTAAGGTCTCAGTGCCTGTCTCCTCCCTGGCCACCTCTTTACCTGTGCTGCCCATCCCCTCCCTCGGGCTATCTCCTGCTGCTGCTAGAGGAGTCTTCCCAGAACACAAATCTCCTCATGTCACCACTAAAACTCTCTGCAGTGTCCTTCAGGATAAACCCAGACTGCTTGTGATGGCTGCCAGGCTCAAATGAGCTGCTGACCTCACCCAGGCTGCCAGGCTCACCTATGCCTGCCGGCTGCCCTGGCCCTCTATAGTCACCTGCATGTTCCATAGTGTGCCGTGTGTGGTGTTGTGAAATGCACTCCTCTGCACCTGTTGACATGTCGCCTGCTGCCTTAGACACTTGGACTGCTTCTGTTTCCTTACCGCCCTATAAAGACGGTGAAGTTAGTTGATCCAGTTCCTTGTGTATTGCGTATTTCCCCATTAGTGGTCAAGGGCCCTGATTTTCTCGTGCTTTGCTGTTTTATTATTTATGTTTTTTTGTGTGTCTGTATTAGTGAACATATATGTGCATGGATGCTCTTGAAGGCCAGTAAAGGGTGTCTGATCCACAGGATCTGGAGGTAGAGGCAGTTGTAAATATGGTTCTCCTGTAAGACCAGCAAGGATTCCTAACCTCTGAGTGTCTCTCCAACTCACTCTTTGTCCCTTGGTTTTAAAGGTTTGATGGCCCAGAAGGGAGATTGATGACTACCAGTATTTTATTCAGTACTTAATTCATTGAAGCCATAAATATAAGAACGGATTCTACCTTAAACCTATAAAAACAACCTATGACTCTTGTAAGTTCACTTGTAAATCTAATAATGTTAAAATGAAAAGTCCCACCAGCCTGGCGTAGGCAGGAGCCAATGAGAGACCTTGTCTCAAAGGAGAAGGGGAGGACTGGCTGACATGATGTGAATGAGCCGGCGGGTGCACACGTGTACACACACACACACACACACACACACACACACACACACACACACACGAATGTGTTTTTTAACAAACTAGAAAGCACTCATTTCACTTGTTTATGCCCACGAGTTTAAACTCTTCCTCTGTCAGTGTCATTTATAATTTGTTCAACACTTTCAAGTCTCAGAAGGCCAGTGTGTGTGACCCTTGTAAGATTTTAGATTTGTAACAAGCATCCAGAAGATGCACACATGAACACAACTGGAGAGCTTAATCTAGCACCACTCTTTGCTCTGGCCATTATACCCAGACAGCAGCATCAGCACCAGCATTAACAAATGACCTCAGCCCCCAGCCCCAGACGGCTCAGCTAACCACGGGAACACCGTTGCCATCTCCCGCCAGCCATGGCTATGCTACAAAATGTTGGGAAGCAAAATACAGCCAAGTTCCATGCTACTGGTTAGGGGTTAGACCTGGACTCAGAAGTCCATGCTTCTTCCAGAAGATTCTGAGCTGCTGTTGCTGGGATTCTTATCAAGGGGTGACCACATCAGTGATTGACAGGACTTCTGGAGCCCACTCCTTCCAGCAGGGTCTTCAACTGTTTTGCCTGGTGTTTGACTTTCTCTACAAAACCTTCTGTTGAGGAAAGTTTTGTGGCTAAAATAAGATTGTGTGTGTGTGTGTGTGTGTGTGTGTGTGTGTGTGTGTGTGTATTTTGAGACTGTGTCTCCAGACTGGCCTGGAACTTCATATGTAGCTCAGGCTAGTCTGGAACTCATGACCCTCCTGTTCCTGCCTCCTGAACCCTAGGATTGAAACATATGCCACTGGGGTCAGCAAGAGATCTCTTAAGTATCAGGACCTGCTGGCCTCTCAGAGTCCAGGTTTAGTTTTTCTCATTGTGTCCTGTCTTCCTATGTAATATGTATGTCTATCTTTTTCTAACACTCTGTGTAGTGACTGATGGACTATCACATGCTTTACCTAGTTGACACACAGTTTCCATTGCCTCAGGTTTATAACTGCTAGCATCCTCTTGGTTCGATGTTCTGTGCCCATGATATTGACCGTTAATGAAAGAGTCTCCAGGTCCTGAGCAGAGCCTGGCATTCATGCAGCACCCAGGAACATCTCATTTGTGCTTTTCCTGTTTCCTGGAGTAGAGCTGGCTCTGCGAGGACTAGAATTGTGTTGTTGGATAGGATTGTCCTAGGTCACTGCAGCTGCCAGCTGTGTCTGTTAATGAATGAACGTGGGAAAGGTGAGAACTGCCAGTGGTGAAGGTCAAGTGTGTCTAAACAGGTGAATGGGTTATTTCTTTAGGATCTTGTATTGATGAAAACTTGGGGCATTTCCGAGATTCTCTTCTCTGCCACGTCTGTGTGGGCCTCTCATTCCTGCCTACACTTGATGCCCCTGCTTGGCTCTCTGAAGGCTGGAGGTCATAGATCATGCCTCGGATAAAGGAGGGCTTTGAGCCCCACAGGCTAAGCACTCTCCAGTGTCAAGTCTCCCTCCATTTCTGGCCTTGCAGGAAATGTCAAGGGTATATAAATGACCTGGCTTCTTCTGGGCATATCTACTTCCCTTCCTCGATTACTTCCATGGTCCTCTCTGATGTAAAGTTTGTTCTTGCAGCTCTTTCTGAGCAGCCTGTGGGCTGATGACCATACCTGTCTAGTAGCTTCGAAGGTGGCCGATGTGGTCATGTACTTCATTTCAAACCTAATGCTTTGTTAGAATAAATAGTTAATTGTATTAGTTCCCATGCAGATGCACAGGGAGAGACTTGGCTTCTCTCTAGGAATGATGCAAGCTTTTCGTCCAGAAAATGATTTCAAGTCCGTGGAAGGTGTGGTTATGCTTTAAGACCCGGGGACCATTGTGTACCTACATGATAGCCTTCTCGCAGATACAGAGGCTATCTGTAATGACCTGTTCAGAAATGATCTCCTGAGCAAGATCATTGCAACCAAGCCTGTCTGCCTTGGGCTTACCTCTGATCTCGGAGCCTGTGGTGTTTGAGGTACCCTGAGGTAAGGGTCTATAACTGTGGCTGCCCTGGGCGGAGTGCTGAGTGTAGGCCCAGCAAGGCTACCACCTCCACACCCAATTCATTTGGATTGGCCTTGCTTTGCAGTTGGGTATCTCCCACATCACCCAGTTGAGGGGCCTAAAGCTTACGTCCATGCCTTGCAGAACTTGGCTTCTGCACATTGGTGACTTGTTCCTTCCCGCATGTGAGTGAATGAATGGCAGCTGGGTGTGAGAGATTGGAGGAGGCTTTGCTTGCTGCTTGTCTCTGTGTAAGATCTGTGCACACCCTCTGCCTAACTACTGGGGAATCATCAGTCTTTTTCTTAAGAAGTTGGATAATCTTACAAGATATGCACAGACACACAGACACATAGACAGACAGACACAGACACACGTATATGGGATCAGAGACTTTCAGGGTATGTTTCTTCCAAGGGTGACTATTTGCTACGTGCTAATTTAGATTGTGGTAACTCTATAGAACATGACTGTTGTGACTAGTAAGGGTCCGCTGTATTTAGGTCTTCATGACAGTGTAAGCGAGCCAAGACTATAAGACACAACTGCTGTATATGTGGAGCTCAATAAATGTGTTCTTTAAAAAAATGCAACCTCAGGGCTGGAGAGATGGCTCAATCAGTAAGGTTCCTGCTGCCCCAGCACGAAGATCCGAGTTCAACCCTCAGGACTCATGTAGAAACGTGTGGCATAGTGCCTGTAAGTGTTATATCTCTGAAGGGAAAGGTATCCTGGCAGTCGGAAGCCAAGGGTTACCTGCAGCTCTGTTCAGGAAGGGGACAGTTTCCCTAGCAAAGAGTTACAGCAAGTGTAATAACCCTGCTCAAGCAGGGGAGGGTTTTCTTAGGTTGTTGCAGCTCTGCTCAGCTTCCCTAGAGTGTAACAATTCTGCTCCAGCAAGGAAAAGTTTCCCTGGCCAGTGTTACTTTTCTGCTCTGCTTAGCTGAGAGCCGTTACAGCTCTCCTCTGCTAAGGGAGTTTCTCTGCAGAAATGTAGCAGTTCTGCTCTGCTCTGGTGAAAGTTGTTAGAGATGTCTCTGCTCCTCTCTGCTCCAGCAAAAGAAAGTTGTTACCACAAACCTCACTCAAGAGATTTATTGGGAGAGAGGAATCCAGGAGAGTGGCTACCTCTGCCAGGGTGGGAAAAGGGTAGCCCCAAATTGAAGAGGTACAGAGCTTATATAGGCTTTCTTAGGGGCAGAGCTTTCTGAGGAGGGAGATTTTCAGGATGGGAATTGGTGGGATCTCAATTCCTGAGCTTGAGACAAACTCATAGATTGGTTGGATTTTGTGCTCAGGGATTGGTAGTTTCATGCTGTGGGATTGGTTAGTTTTTGTGCTCAGGGATTGGTTGGATTTCAATTCCTGTGTTGGTTAGGGGCAGGGTGTGTTTCTTTGGCTCTTGTCTCAGGTTCAGGGTTTTCTTTCACTGGCCCTTTTTACATTCCAGTGCCCATGCCTGTAATCCCAGCGCTTGGGAGGCAGAGACAGGAAGATCCCTGGGCCCACTAGCCAGAAAGTCTAGAGGAATGGGTGATTCAAGTAAGAAAAAAAAAAAAAAAAAAAAAGGCGGAGAGCAAATGGAGGAAGATACGTGATACTACTGGCTTCCACGTGCATGTGCACACGTGTGTATACACACCTACACATACACAGGTGCACACACACAGATACAACCTTTATAAATCGTGACGGCACTGAATTTTACTTGATGGTTTGAATTGCTTCTTTTGAAAATGAATCACGTATTTCAGGTATTAACTATGTTCACAGAAGAAACATTATTAAAATATTCAAAGAAAAAGTCACCTACATCTTATTATCATATTCATTACTCTGAATGTTGGGTGTATGTTCATTATTATGTTACATATTTTTACAAAGTATAAAAATAATGCATGCTAGCTTAGTTGTTCTCAACTTCCTAATGCTGTGACCCTTTAATACAGTTCCTCATGTTGTGGTAACCCCTTAACCATAAAATTATTTTCATTGGTACCTCATAACTGTAATTTTGCAAATGTTATGAATCATAATGTAAATATCTCATATGCAGGATAGCTGATATGTGATCCCTGTGAAAGGGTCGTTTGACCACAGAAGGGGTCGTGACCCACAGGTTGAGAACTGCTGCACTACCTTCTCACCCCTTAACAATACACTGTGACCATGCTTCCTCACCAGTATATACAGATCCACAACATAATCTTTGTTGAATATATAATATGGGCAAGCTGTAATTTATTTGAATAATTTATTTTTTGATTTTAAAGCTGTTTCCAATAATTTTGTGAATGATGAATGTTAGGATTCTGCCCTCACTCCAGCTATGCACAGTTCAGGGCCTTGCGTCTTACATTATCAGTGTGCGCTGACGACTATGTACGTACCTTAAAAGCCGAACGCAGACCCCACCCTCTCTCTCTGCTCTCTGCTCCACTCCCCCCCCCATCTTTCTCTCTCTCCTCCCCAGGCCTGGTCCCCTCTCCCTCCCTTTCCCTCCTAATAAAGCTCTGAAAACTAACACTGGGTCCTGTTGTGACCGTGACCTTGACCTTTCCATGCAGTAACCAGTGCCGTGTGCCACAAGTATCATCCTTTCAATGATAACAATCAAAACTTCACCAGTGAGGGACCAAGGTACAAAATGACGTTCTTCAAGTGAAAAGTGGTGGCACGAACTGGGACTCACAGTGTACATTCCTAGAATCACGAGCAGCAGTGAGCAAGTCTTTGATTAATTTCTAGGGGAGAGAATGAACTGGAAGTGTGGTTGCTGAGTCAGCACTGTGTGCTGTAGACCAGAAATGGAACACTGTAGATGGACAGGAGGAGGAGGAGGGGGAGGAGGACATCCCTGGGGCCCTGGGAAGCTGGCCATGGTAAACGGCTTCATTCAGACGGTTCTAGAACATTTCTCCCATGAACATAAATGTAGACTATTTTTCTCTGAAAGAGAGAAAATCCATTTCCTCATCTTTCTTGACAACAGGAAAAAATACTGTGGAAATTTTCTGCCACAATTGCAGTTTTAGTTATTTTCTGTATGTTTGTTGATTCCTGCTGTGACACTCGTCTCTCTGCTTTCCAGGAACTGTTTGTGTCTTTCGAGATGGGTGGCAAATTGTTGCAAATGATCGTCCCCAGATGATCATTCGAAATGTAGTTTTTCTTTTTGCGTTGCTGATGTAGATGTGACGAATGTTCAGGACTGTTCTTACGATGTACAGTTCACCAAATGTTAGGACGTTAACGGTGTGATCACAGATTCAAGCCACAGACCCTCCCTAGAAGTGTCTGTGGGTTCCTTTCTGATGTCTGGGCCTCCCAACCATAGGGGAAGCTAAGGATTTGGCAGCTGGCTTCATAGTAGCCTCAGTGATTTGCCTGCTCTGGTTTTCACATATTAATGGGCTCCTGGAATGGATGTATCAAAAACACTGATGTGTGTATGATATGGCAGTTGGAAATGATAAGCACTGTTGGTGTAAGAAAGGATAGAGCTAAGGGGAGCTGGTTCAAGGATGCTGGGTGCGGGCAACTGTGTAGGCCGAGATAGAGGCATCATTGAGCTAAGACTTGCAAGGACATCAGCTGGAAGTACCTGTTGGAGAGAGGGAGCAGCTTGTGCCCTGTGAGAGTCGCTGCAGCATGATGGACCAGGGGGTGAAGGTTGGTATCCAAGAAGGGTGTAAACTGCTCACATGGGGACTTTGAGAGTGAGTAAGTAAGAGGGGCCATTGCAGGGTTCTGGGGTATTGGAGGAGCAAGATGGGCTTACATTTTGAAAAGATCCTTCTAGTTGCTCTACTGAGAAAGAACTTGGGATGCACAGAGGCGGAAGCAGGGAGTAATTAGGAGGCTGGCACAAAAGCATCTCTCCAGGGCTTACTGTGGATTGAATGAATATTGAGGCCTGAGAAGGAATGCTTTAAAACGTTGACACTGTTATTTTCTGTACTGGGGATTGAACCTGAGCTTTTTATATGCTAGGAAAACACTCTACCACCGAGCCTCATTGAAAACTTGAGTATGGTTTAAATGTAGGTGGGAAGACATGCATGCACATGTGTATGCAGAGGCCAGAGTTTGGATATCTTCCTAGTTACTCTCTGGAGTTGGTTGTTTTTTACTCTTTACTCTTTGGGGGGCCCACCACCTAGCTCCCAAATAAATCACATGGAGGAGGCTTATTCTTACTTATGAATGCCCAGTCTTAGCTTGGCTTATTTCTAGCCAGCTCCCTCAGCAAACCCCCACCACCCCCCACCCCCCGCCATACACACACAGGGTTTCTCTGTGTAACAGACTCAGCTGTCCTGGATTTCGCTCTGTAGACCAGGCTGGCCTCGAACTCACAGAGATCTGCCTGCCTCTGCCTCCCAAGTGCTGGGATTAAAGGCGTGCGCCACCGCCAGCACCCAGCCTTAGCCAGCTTTTCTTAACTTAATTATCCCATCTACCTTTTGGCTCTGGGCTTTTATCTTTCTCTATTCTATATACCTTTCTTTACTTCTTACTCCGTGACTGCCTCTGTAGCTGGGTGGCTGGCCCCTGATGTTCATCTCCTTCTCCTTTTCTTGCTCCTTGATCTTCTCTCTCCAGATTTCTCCTCCTATTTATTCTCTCTGGCTGCCAGCCCCACCTATCCTTTCTCCTGTCTAGCTATTGGTCGTTCAGCTCTTTATTAGACCAATCCGGTGTTTTAAACAGGCAAAGTAACACAGCTTCACAGAGTTAAACAAATGCAACATAAAAGAATGCAACACGTCTTTGCATCATCAAACAAATGTTCCACAGCATAAACGAATGTAACACATCTTCAACTAATATCCCACAACAACTCTCCACCTTACTTTTTGAGACAGGGACAGTCACCTGGAACTCACAGTTCCACAGCGTTGCTGGCCAATGAGCTTCAGGGTTCCTTGCCCACAGTGCTGGGGTTACAGATATGCACCACTGCACTGCATGTGACTTTTACAGTTCAGTCCCTGTGCTTGCGTGGCTGGCACTTTGCCCATTGCCCACTGAGCTGTGTCCTCAGCCCCCACATTTAAAATGTATGCTTTCTCTAGAGAAATCAAGGGGGCAGACAGGCCTGGGGAGCAGGTCAGTTCCTCAGGTCGGGTCCTGGGTGAGGAGACACAGGAGAGTGAAGAGCAGTCCTTAAGATGAGAGTTGGGGAACTCTGCCTCCTTTCAGGCCGTAGGCTGAGAATTAGGAGGTATATTTTGGGGTGAAGGTCCTCCATCAACACCGGAGAGGGCCTGGGGTGTAGAGGTCTGATGAGGAGGAACTCATTCCACTTTTCTCAATGTGGGTTTTCAGTGTAAACTCTGACCTACATTTTCTGTGATTCTCCTGACTAGCTCTCCGTTCAGGGGCCAGGACTTCTCAGAACGGTGCCACTCAACAGAGGGGAATGAAAGCCCTTGAATTTAAAATGTCATATTTTCACTCCGGTGTGGTTGATATTGATAAATGTGAAGATAAAAACTCTTGCTATTTAAAGGAAAGAGGGAGCCAGGTATGGTGGTTCCTTCTGTAATCCTCACAAGTCTTTTTGTTTGTTTGCTTTTGGATGTTGTTTTGTGTTTTTTGTTTGTTTGTTTGTTTTGTTTTTTGAGACAGGGTTTCTCTGTGTAGCCCTGGCTCTCCTGGAACTCACTTTGTAGACCTCCAACTCAGAGATCCACCTGCCTCTGCCTCTTGAGTGCTGGGATTAAATGCATGCACCACCACCAGCTCCTCAGAAGTCTTGAGGCAGGAGGATTACTTTGAGTTTGGGCCAGCCTAGGTTATATAGTAAGGCCCAGGCTAGCCTAGGCTACAAAATGAGACCCTGTTTCAAACATAAAAACAAAAACAAAAACAAGGGCAAGAAAGGGAAGTTCAGCAAAGATGCTGTGTTTGTATTGTTTCTGTAACTACCCACAAACAGAAGTAATTCAGGAAGCTGGCCTAAGACTAGTTCCATTATCATTTGGGGCCTTGATAGGGTTTCAGTTACTTCCAAGAGATCCCCTGACCCCACTAACTTCACGAGACCTAATTAAAGTTACATTGTTTCGGAAAAACTTCAACCCGAAACCTCTGCTGAGATCCACTTGGTGTAGAGTTTTGCCTCTTTTTTCTTGGTCCATTCTCCACGGCCCCCCGCACCCCTCACACTGAGCATCTGTGTGGGGCACGCACAGGCTAGGTTCAAAATGAATATATTAATGTATGCGCCTGCCATCAATGCCTTGTATTCTGGAGAAACAGAAGAGGGTGTCAGAGGAGAGTTACAGGGTTTTTCTTTCCCTTTTGGCAACACAAAGTGTTTTTTGTCACTTTGTGCATGGGCCACGATCAGACGTCATGCAGAACGCATATCAGTTGTGTGGTGTGGCTCTGCCTGGCTCGGAATACCTCATCTGTGTAGCCAGCATGGAGAGGAACACAAAGAATCTCTGCTTTATGCACATATGAATGCAATGTCTTTGTTCATGGAAAAGCACCCTTGATTGTTTAGAAGCTCTATGAATTTTAAATGAAGCTCGGGGCCCACTGTATTATATCTTTTACAGGGAAAATTAGTTCTGCTTCTGCAAGCTTGGAACTGAATGCCTCATCTGGTGGCATAAATGAGTCTTGTTTTCAAATTTTATTCATTGTTATTATTTATTTATTTTATGTGAATGGTGTTTTGCCTGCATATATGTCTGTGTACCACGTGCATGTCTGGTCCCTGTAGAGGCCATAGCATAGCATCAGCTCCCCTGGGACTGGAGTTAACAGCCATTTGTGAGCTGCCGTGTGGGCATGAGAATTGAACCCAGTTCCGGTGGAAGAGCATCCAGTGCTGTTAAACTCTGAAGCATCTGTCCTGCCCCTGATTATTACTGTTTCAGAGATGCTGTGTTTGCTGTAGCCATTGTCTGCCCCTGAGTTGCTTCTGACAACATTTAATATGCACTGTAAACATTTTTGTATTTGTATTTGTAATCTTGTATTTCATACAGGATTTGAAGTAGCTTGGTAGAAATTTTCTTTAAGTATAAATAAATAAGCTTAGGAAAAAGTCAAGTCCTTGGGAGGTACTTGGTCGTAAGTGCACAAGTAGACGATTGCAAATAAAAAGATCCATGGAGTGACATGGTTGATCATCACACTGGATGCTGAACTTCCTGGCAGCCAAAGGGAAAAGAGAGAAGGGATTAGTTAACCTGTTTTCTAGCTCTTCAGAGGGCTTTTAAAAACATGCCCACCACTGAGCAGGGGTACAGCAGGGAAACCTGGCCATTCAGAAGGGTGGAGTAAGTAAAGGACCACTGTAGCTTGAGTTTTCCTGCCTGGCCCATGGTCAGGATAAATCTCTTTCACCTGCCAGTCCCACAGCCGCTCAGACCCAACCAAGTAAACACAGAGACTTATATTGCTTACAAACTGTATGGCTGTGGCAGGCTTCTTGCTAACTGTCCTTATATCTTATATCAATCCATTTCTATAAATCTATACCTTGCCACATGGCTCGTGGCTTACCGGCATCTTTACAAGCTGCTTGTCCTGGTGGCGGCTGGCAGGCAGTCTCCTTCTGCCTTCCTGTTCTTTTTATTCTCTCTGCTAGTCCCGCCCATACCTCCTGCCTAGCCACTGGCCAATCAGTATTTTATTAACAACACATTTGCCATACAGAACATTCCCACAGCACTTCCCCCCCCCCTTTTTTTTTCAAAAAAAAACTCTATGGACTCTAGCACCCCATAGTCTGCACCTTGGGCTAACTATACAAGGTGCCCATTTTGCCAATCTACTTTTGGATAAGAAGCAGACGTAGGCAGAGTCCCTGTCATCCGCTTGCATCGTCGGTCGTCTCCAGAGGTGCCTGGTGCCTCAAGTCTCACTGGCTTTTAGCAGTGAGAGAAAATCAGGTCAAAGGAGAGGAAGGTCGGAGGCTTTCAACCCCGAACCTACTTGATAGTAGGTGCTACGCTGTGCCTGTAGTTCAAGCATTAAAATTTATTTTTAAGGAAACAATAGTATGTTTTGCACTTTTCCACTTATGTGTGTGTGTACAGGTGTGTGCATGGGCGGGAGTGTGCATGTGTGTAGATCCAAAGACAATTGGAGTCAATCCTCTCCTCTCTTCTTCCACCGAGTGAGTCTTGGGGATTGAACTTGGGTTGTCAGGCTTGGCAGCAAGTGCCCTTACCTGCCGAGCCATCTTTCTGGTCTAGAATTTCCCGGGAAAATTAAAAAGTGGAATATTTCTGCCTTACACAGTGCTGTCTCCACCATTGCTGTTTACTGTCTGTAAATCCCCATGGACATTAGTTCCTTGGACCCGAAGCCCTCCACCTGTGTCTCAGTTTCAGGACCACAGTGTCTCCATTTTTTTTCTCTCTCCTCCTCTGTAACTGTCCCGGCATGAGTGAAGATATTCTAAAGAGATGTTTGTGCCCTACCCACTTTGGTTGTCACGCCATTGAGACTGGACTCCTAGAAACTGAAAGTTCCCCAAGAATCTCATGTTTGGAGAAGGAAAGGCTTCAAAGCTGTCGCAGGCCAGAGAGGGCGCTTGTCTCCTCCAAAAGGATTTCACACACTCTGACCACTTGTCAGACCACCTTGCTGGAGAGAGGAGTTGAGGCTGGGATGATGGGTGGGGCCACACCTTGGCCAGGATGCTTAGCTGCACAAACCTGCTGCCATCTCAGGAAACCTAAACCTGGAATACAGCCTGTGGAAACAGGTGGGTCCCTGGGCTCACTGGCCAGCCAGCCTAGCTGCTTGGATGGATTCAGGATAGGGAGAGGCCACGTCACATCTCAGGGGAATGTGGATGGTTCTGTAGCGGTGACATTTGGTCTCCACACTGGTCTCCACACTCATATACACACACGTGCACACACACCTGCACATACAGCACATATACACACCCCTTATGCTCCTAAGCGTTTGTTTTTGGTAACAGCCCTAGCCTCAAAGCCCGTCAGTTGTCAAAGCCGTTCCAGGAAGCTGCTGAGCTGAGCTTTCCTCTGATGCTGCCTCCGGTTCTCCTTCCCTCTCTCAGCCTCAGTCTCAATGCAGCCTGCGCTGTCTTCTCGCTACTGGCTGCCACCTCCCTCCCCCCACTTCCCCACCAGCTGCCTCCAAGTGGGAGGTGGTATTCTGCAGACAGCTCTGGGGAGGGCCACAGAGACACGGAGCACCCAGCATCACTTTCCTGCCTCGCCCATGTTAAAGAGGCTGTATCTCTTTCCTCCTCAACTTTCAGAACAATTTGAAAAGAATCCTTTGAAATGCATTTACATAATCACAGACACGCAACCAATCCAGATGCCCCTTTTCAGACAGGTCTCACTGACTGCATAACGAGGTAGTCACAGCTGGACCATGATTCCCTTGCTTGCTGGGAACCTGTATTTCTCCTGCTGAGCTATCTGCAGGTCTTCCCCTCCAGTCTCCCAAGGCGCTGAGGTCAGCATAGCTAGGAGCCAGCCCGGGGTGGGGTGGGGTGGGGAGAGGCATGGGGCTCAGGGGGTCTTTGGGAAACTTTTTAATTGAGGTAGAACCATGTCAAGGTTTTTAATGTTAAACTTATGGAGTGTTAATGATTTGGCAATAAAAAGGAAACTTGTTTTCACAAAACTAACCAGGTCTTTGAGACCAACCATGGAATATCAGGAAGCAGCTCAGGCCTTTCCTGCCTCTGAGGGCTCCTTCCCGGCTTCAGGGTCTCCACGTGCTGCTCAATCTAAATGTCATTTCCACCCCTTCCCTTTGGCAAGTGTTCTCCCCTGCCCGGAGACCACCCTCCCCTTGGCCTCCTCCTGTGGGCAGGGACCCTGTGTGGTGGATCATAGGAGGCCAGGGGCCAAAATCTCAGTTTCTGGAGTTTGGGGTAATAATGTGTGAACCTTTTTTTTTGCACTATGATGAGAAGTGCCCCCCCCACCCCCGCCCCACCCACCTTAAACAAAGACTTGTCTCCTTTGAAGTTTGAGCTCTGAAGGATGTCTGTCGTAGAAAACTTCCTCTTAAACTTGCTAGGAGTAGGCAGTGGGATGTTTAAGGTGAGTGGGACACAGGCGTAATCTGGCCACAGGTGGTTTCTTAGGGAGAGGGATTGGTTGGTAGACACCAAGTTAGTTTAGGAGCTCCGGTCAAAATGACTAAAGGCTTTACAGGGGGCTTTGTGCTGCTGGAGGGTTCTCAGCAGCATCCATCAGCATCTCTGTAAACCAGTCTTTTAAACTACAAAGCTTTTTTTAATAAAGCAGATTAATTGAATTATTGTCCTTCATAGAAAAATATAAGATGCTTTTAAACAATGTACTCATCAACGTGTAGGTATCAATCACAGTGTGCCATACAGCTTTGATCAGTTCATGTACAGATGCACTTGGGGACATAAGCTGCATTTTGGCTAGGTATTTATGTGCTTTGGACTTCTTGATATTTAAGCAAAGTCTTGGGATCGTCTCGAATCACAGCTCTCAGAAGCCAGACTTCTCTGGCCTGGGTACAGTAGCCTGAGTAATACTCCCCTTCGCCCTCCCCCACCCTGTTATTTATTTGTGGTGCTGTTTAAGGCGCGAGAAAACCCGAGGTACAACAGGACCCTACTACAAGAGTTTTATTAGGGAAGGGCAAGGGGGAACGTGCAAATAGACCTACCGGAAAGAGAGGTGCGGAAGAGAGGGTCGGGGAGCAGGTGGAGCCTGCTTTCATAGGTCACCTCGCGCATGCGTATATGGGCTTACATGGCTGTGCCACTCATGCCCATAGAGTACGTGTTCATGCTGCGCACGGATTACGTAGGACGTAAGGCCCTGGAGTGACTAAGCATTTTGCCTGACTACTGGACAGTGCATGCGTGGTCTTGTGGCTAGGAAGTGGCTAGGAATTATAGCACCCCACCCCCCAAGGTGTCCATGTCCAGTTGACTGGAACCCTAGAGAGCTCTTTGTGTGGGAGTTTGCAGGTGGGGTTGGATCAAGGCTCTCGAGATAGTTTACCATCAAGACTCACGTCTACCGCTTTGCTCTCAAACCTGTGAAAACCTTGTGAACGCCTCTGTGACTTCTTAACTCAGCACATTCATAGATACAGAGAGATAGATGTACTGTGTGATGTGTAAGATGTGATATTAGTAATTAAGGTTGGATCAAAAGGACCTGTGTGTTCCTCGGCCAGCATAATCAAGGACAAGGAGATACATGGTAAATTGCTGCCATTAAAGTCTGCCACACCTTATAAATGTATTATTAACCAAGAAATCCCAGCATTTTGGAAAGACAAATGTGTTCACCCATGTTTCTGGAGCAGCACACTCATGACAGTCTTCAGTGGAGCCTCCAGAAGGAACAGCCTTGATAATGTCTAGATTCATCTCTGAAAGACTGATTTTACAGGGCTATAGGAAATCTATTTCATGTTGTTTCCAGCCGTGAGTCTTCAGCTGCTCATTTTAGCAGCCATTGGAGATGAGGACCAGGGTGGTTCTGTGCCCCAGCGCTGGGCCATGGTTATTTACATGACAAAGGATTGTCCCCAGGCTCAAATCCATCATCCATTTCTCTTATGTGGTCCCCAGCTTTGGTCACCTGTATGAAGTGGCATAAATTTTGCTTGAAGGTACCTGCTTGAGAGGCAAGCTGTGGGCTCGTCCTCGGGTAAGGAGAAGGGGAAGGGAGAGGAGGGGGAGAGGGGGCTGATTCCTACTGAGACCTCTCAGTCCTTTTCTCAGACTGCTTGTGATAATTTAGTTTTGTTATAGTAGTCAAATGTGTAGAACACAAAGTGCTAACTGTGCTCACAGCTTTAAAACAATTATAAACTCTCAATTTACATAAAATTAAATACAGATGAAATCACAGATCCAGCAAAATTCCAAATAACTCCAAGGAGTTCATGCCATGGACAATGTTTTTGCTCAGCTAAATTGGTGTTCTTAGTGTGGTTTCACACACTGGCAAAGCCCTGCCACATTATCTCTGTTTCAGTTGAACTGTGTCTACTTTATGCAGAAAAGGTAGTATTCTTGAAGGAAGCATGTCCATCTCAGCAGTGAATTGCTCTCCTAAGGACAGTTTTCAGGCCCTAATATAACTCTTCAATCATGTCCATTTATATACAGATGAGAAAATTAGGTAAATGAGTGGTTGGTGACATGGTGTGGGGGTCCAGGTCAGGGTGGTGGCAGCTGGTGAGGGACTCTGCCTTACTGGTAGTGTTTTGTGACCTGAGTATTTGTTTCTTTTCTGGCCTTGAACTTGGAGTGATCCTCCTGCCTCAGCCTCATGAGTGTGACATGGCACTTCTTCAGTCTGATTTTTTTTTCTCTTGTACCAGTGTTTAGGGGCATGCAGCATAGCTGTAGATTATTATGTATATTCCCATTAAGGACATGAAACAGACATCACCAGCCCCCTCAAACCCCATAGTGCTCTTCGTGGTTCTGCTCCTTTCCCTCCTTCCAATTAACCCTTTTGTGACAGTGACTTACTAATTTTATTTTTATTTTAGAACTTAAACATTTATGTACCAAGTTTTTTCTTTTGGGCTGCCAACCAGCTCCCAAATCATGACGTGGAGACTTATTAGTTATGAATGCTTGGTCTAGCTTAGGCTCATTTCTGGCTAGCTCTTCTAACCTGTTTCTCTTTATCTGCCTTTTGCCTTGGGGCTTTTTACCTTTTTTTTTTTTTTTTTAATATCCTTCTGTGTGTCTTGCTTTCACGGCTTTGTGTCTGTCTGGCGGCTGCCCGGCTTCTTGCCCAGGCGTGTCCGTGTCCCTCTCTTTCTCCTTGTCTCCTCTTTCCTTCTTTGTCTCTTTCCTTTGCCTACATTCCTCCTCCTGCTTATTCTCTCTGCCCGCCAGCCCCACCTGCCCCTCTCCTGCCTAGCTATTGGCCATTCAGCTCTTTATTAGACCAGTCAGGTGCCTCAGGGAAGCAACATAAAACAGCAACACATCTTTACATAATTAAACACGCATCCTTACATTATTAAACAAAGCAGCACAAACGAAATATTCCCACAGTTAAATATTCAGCACAAACAAGTGTAACACATCTTTACGTAGTTAAAACAATATTCCACAACACATTTGTTTTAGTTAACTTTTCTATTGCCATGATAAAATTTCATAACCAATGCAACTTATAAAAGAAAGCATTTCGAGAGCATGATGGGGAAACGTACAGAGACGGCCAGGCCAAACTAGTGGGAAGTCATGAACTGTGGATCAGTAGCTGTGGAGCCCCCACGGGACTGGACTTGGCCCTCTGGATAGGCGAGACAGTTGTTTAGCTTGAACTGTTTAGAGGGCCCCCTGGCAGTGGGATCGGGATCTGTCCCTGGTGCGTGAGCTGGCTTTTTGGAACCCAATGCCTGTGGTGGGACACCTTGTGTAGCCTTGGTGCAGAGGGGAGCAGCTTGGTCCTGCCTCAGCTGAACGTACCAGGCTCTGCTGACTCTCCATGGGAGGCCTTGCCTTGGAGGAGGTGGAGGTAGGGGGTGGGTTGGGGGGAAAGCTGGGGGTGGGAGGAGGGAGGAGAGGGGCATCTGTGGTTGGTATGTAAAATGAATAGAAAAATTCTTAATAATAAAAAAGAAAAAGAAAAATCATTTAATTGGAGGCTCATGGTTCTAGAGGGTTAGAGTCCATGACCATCATGGCGGGCTGCATGGTAGTAGGCAGGCAGGCATGGTGCTAGAGCAGTAGCAGAGAGCTTACACTCTATCCAACAAGCATGAGGCAGAGACAGAAGTAATTGACAATGGCACAGGCTTTTGAAACCTTAAAACTTCCTACCAGTGCCACACCTAATCCTTCCCAAACAGTTCCACTAACCGGGAACCATGCATTCAAATATACAAGCCCATGGGGGCCAGTCTCATTCTAACCACCATAGCGGTCCACAGCAGTCCTGAATACCAGGGATTACTTTGTTTCCTTTGAAACTTAACCAAAGCCAGGGCCATGTCCTGTCATTTGTGTCTTAGACATTTCCATTTAACACTTAAGTTTCTGGAGCTGTAGTTTGTTCTTCATCACGGTGTAGAATCACCATGTGACTGACACAGCCGAGTTGCCTACTGGCTTCTTGTCCTGCCACCAGAGAATGAAGTGGACAGACAGAGAAAACCGAGGACTTTTATTTACACTAGAGTGACAGACTGAGTGGAAAGTGGACATCGAAACTCTTGGTGGCTGGCGGGATGCCAACCAAGCAGGAGGGGGTTGTCCTGGGAAGTGTTACAGCTCTAAACCCTTTGGGATGCCAGCTGAGTGGGGTTGCCAGCAGGTGTTAGCTCTCAAGCTCTGAAGCCTGAGGTACCCAGTGAGAGAGATGGGCAAGTGATAAGCTCTGTGCAGCCCTTGGGATTGTCCGCTGAGAGAGGTCGTCTGTTGGTGTTACCATTCTGAGCTCTTGGTGGTGGTGGGGTGTTACCAAGAGCAGGCTCTGAAGGAGTCTAGGGAGAGCAGGTCACCAGAGTGTCAGGAGCTTTGGTCCTGGCGCTGAGGCAGGGGCAGACCTTCCTCTAATGAAGGGTGCAGTTCTGCTTCTGAGGAGCTGGGCTCTTGTCCATCATGTGTGTTGGCCTGTACTGACAAACAGGCTGCAGCATGGGGTTTATATAGATTCGGGTGGCCTGGTTGGCTGGGGCCGGTAGACAAGTGAGGTGAAAGCGGGGACAGCTTCTGAGGAGGGGTCAGCCAGAAGGGATGCACATATCACCAAGGTTCCCTGTCAGGTGGCTCCTTTTCCCTTGCTCCCCCTGGGACCAGCACTGGCCTTCAAAGGGCATGTGAAACACCTTGTGCTCTGGGGTTTTAGAGCCCGGCTGCTGCTACCCGTGGGGAGGGCTGCTGACCCCCACCCCACGCCACCCCCACCCCGTCGTGACTATTCCATGCTTT
>CABHPQ010001050.1:6254-23707 GCA_902168405.1 Peromyscus aztecus | reverse complement strand
TATGTGTACACGTTTGTGTAGTGTGTGCACACGTGTGCACGTGTGGGGATGGAGGTTGATGTTGGCTGTCTTCCTCAAAGACTCTCAATCTTGTTTTTTGAGACAAGGTCCCTCACTGAACCTGCAGCTTGCTGATTAGACTGGCTGGGCAGCAAGCCCCCGGGGTCCTCCTGTCTCTGCCTCCCCAGCTTTTGTGATTTCAGGTGTATGCCACCACAACCTGGCTTTTCTGTGGGTGCTGGGATCAAACTCAGACCCTCACGCTGTGTGAAGACACTTTGCCATTTGACCCATCTCTAATCTGATTCTCTTCCCTTTTTAATGGGATCGGTTGATCACTGGAACTTAGGGGAAAGTGTTTTGTGCTGTGTTTTTGCCGATTTGGTTCAACAGTCTTTCCTGATTCCAGATTATGCGATGGTTATTTATTTAATCTTCTAGGGTTTATGGTTTATTTCGCACACGTAGTCAAGAACCATGTGTGCAGGCAGGCTCTGAAACTTTGCCCTCCTTGCAAGTGTCACGAATGCTGACAAGAGGCCCGAGACTTCTGGGTCAGAAGCAAGTGGATTTGTCACTCACTTGAGCAGCACCACCTGTGAATCTCCTGCGTCTCAGTGCTCAGAGGCCCAGGGAGCTGAGCCCCAGGTGGATTGCGGAGGAAGGTGAGGAAGGCTGAGCCTAGGGATCTGGGATGTTTATAATGGGCTGTAAGCTTACCTGACCTTTGCCCCCAAGGGAAACATGGTCTGCTTTATTGGGGCGTCAGCAAACTTGTGTGTCCCTTTCTTGGGGAGAGACACTGACGTTGTAAGCCTGTTTGTTATATAAATGCCCTCAACTGGTCTAGAATAAAAGGACCAGAAGCCCAAGACCCAGGGACAGTGATCCTAGAGGTATAATCTACTTGTTATGAATTTGTGTGTGGCTGGGACAGTTCATTCATTCATTGCGTTTGCATGCCAATACATAGTTATCCCAGCTTCCGGGATTGGAGGGGTGGGGAAGGCTGTCTTCTGAGGAACAGGGGGCAGGTGAGCTACAGGGTCCTTGCAGCGGAGGAGGTGAGAAGTGTGAAGAGGCTGAACTACAGGCTGCAGAGAGAACTGTCAGGGTTCCCTGGGATGGTAGAGAGGAAAAGGGTGGAGGAAACCAGGTCTGGAGTGAGTCTTTGGATCTTAAAATATATTATGTTGGGCCGGGGTTGGGGGTGGGGGTGGGGGTGGGGTGGCTCAGTGGGTTAAGTGCTGCTGCACAGGCGTGAGGACCCGAGTTCAGATCCCCATAACCCACGTACAAGCTGGGTGTGGTGGTGTGGTATCTAACCTCGGTGCTGGGGACGGGGAGAGAAAAGTGGGTCTCAGCCAGACTAGCTGAACCGGTGAGAGACCAGGTCCCCCCAAAAAAAAGACAGAGAATGGTAGAGGAAGACAGCCAGCACTGCCCATCTGTGCGTGGTCAAGTGCACACATGTAAAATCACACACACACACACACACACACTCAATCTTTTGTACCCATATACTATATAATGGAAATTTGCAAAGAAAGTATATTTTAACTATTCACTGAATTCATAGATGCTAGTCTGACTGTAGAAATTGTCTGTCTGTCTCTCTAAACAATACATTGAACACCCAAATAGATACAATACAAATCTAAGCAGAAAACCCCAAAAATGTGGGCTTACTTAAAAAAAAAATTGCTTTTGAGACAGGCTTTCACCGGGTATCCCTGTCTGGCCTGGAACTTGGTATGTAGACTAGGCTGGACTCAAACTCACAGAGCTCTGCCTGCCTCTGCCTCGTGGGTGCTGGAATCAGAGAGTGTCACCACACCTGACCTGTATTTAAAATTTCAAAACATTTCATGTAGTTGTTTTGGGAGGGGGGCATGGGTGTGCACATATGTACCAGTGTACATGTGTGGAGGTCAGAGGACAGCTTTGAGGAGTTACTTCTTTCCACTCTGTGGGTTTAGTGGGTCAAACTCAGGTGCCAGGCTTGGTGGCAGATGCCTTTACCCGCTGAACCATCTCTCCAGTCCAGTGTTTCTCCCCCTTAGACATGAGTGAGCCATGAGCACGTTTACTCACTGAGCCGTCTCACTGGCCAGGCTGTATTTTTTCAGTCTGTTAAATATTCACTCCATGAGCGAATTTGGGACGAGAACTTGGTTACATGTGTCACTGACCCAGTATTGCCATTTCTGTCTGCCAGCTGTTTACAGCTGTTTCCTTCTGCTGTCACTTATCCCTCAGTTACCGTCTGAGCAGCGTCCTTGGCAGAGTAATGTGTGATATTTTAGGAACACAGCTACTGTGTATAACAAATGAAACAAACCGCAGAGCCAAGGTGACTCTCCCTCCTAAGTCCGGCTCCATGGGGCAGAGCAGCCACACTCAGCATTTCACAGAAAAGAAGCTTCATGCTAGGATTTGTCTATGGTGATGTTGAACGCCCCAGATTAGAAACTCCCAGAAGCTCCTCCTGTCTTCAGATGCAAGGGACAGAAGGGAAGAGGTGACCACTCATGGCCTAGAGCTCCGGGGAGGGGCTTGAAGGATACCCCTTCTTCCCTGCTCCCCAGTGCCTCTTCCAGAGTGTAACTGGGATCAACAGTTTCCCTTCCGTTCTCCGCAGTGTGTGATTGTCCGATGAGACAGTCTGTCTTTACCTCTGTAACCTCACACACGCAACGAGAGGGACCACCAGTAGTTGAGAACACTTAGTTATCTCGCTAAGTCTTCAGCTCTTCAAGAAATGTAGATACCCCCTAATCTGAATTTATATGGCAGCTACTTATGAAGGGTGAGTTCTACATCCAACACTATTATTTTTACCAAAGAAGTCCTTGATGATAATTTAAATTAAGCCGGTTTCTAAAATAAGTTTAAAATACCTCTCGAATGGCAGAAAGCAGCTGGGCATGGAACTTTCCACTGCTGTAAGTGTTAGGTGAGGTCATGGATGTTCTCCCAGGAAGTAAAGAATATAGCGTCTGTTTCTACCTCTTCCCCTTATCAGTGTCTCAAAATAGACCAACAGTAAGTCTTTTTGTTGCTGCTTTTTTGCTGCAGTGTCTGTGACATCGCATTTGTTTTTAATCCTTTAGCCTTGAGATAAAATGACCTGGCCCAAACAAATGAGTAGTAGGGACCTGGTGGCTGCCAGGCCCTGGGGGAGTTTGGAAGGGCAGCCTTCTGGGAGAGACTGTTTGGGAACTTGGGGAGCCTTGGTTGCTGTGAGGAGGGGGGCATGAAGAAGAGGCAGGGAAGGGGTTGGAAGGCACTGAGTCTGACTTCTTTTACAGGGTCTCATGTTGAGGGGAGCAAGCTCCCCATCCTTCACAAAGCAGTAAGATCTCCAAAACTTAACACCCCCCCCCATCTACAGTTTCTGATGCTGCATTCCTTTGGGTCACAGGCTTCCTAATGGTTCTTAAGCTGAACAACATTTGGTTTTGCATTGTCTTTACTTAAATCGGTGTGTATTCATTTACATAGTACTGGGCTTCGTAAGGACATTTGCATGTATCAGAGATATGAAGTAGCTCCTAAGTTTAGCAGGTTTGGGCTCCCCAAGGCTGAGTTTGGGGGACTTTTGTGAGCCCCTGGAAATGCTAGATGGAGGTTGAGTTTGATTGAGGGTAGCCTTAAAAGCCCCCCTTTCCTTTCCTCTTTCCCTATCTTCCTGTTTTATTCGTATTCTCTTTGCCTAGTTACTTCAAATCTCCAAAAATGGCGAATGTGAAATGAGCAGTTCTTCCCTCCCACGAGGCCATTGTGTGGTGAAAGCCTCAAGGGTCTCACAGGGCACAAGTCCCTGTGGTGGAGAGTGGCAGTCTTCATGGGGTTCTCAGCTTTAGAGCCGACCATGAAGCTGCAGCCCAAGAGAAAGAGGAACTGCTCACGCTTGGTGGCCATTTCTGCCGCTCCCGCCCCTCACTCCTGCCGGAAGGTTCACCGAACTCTGGCTTTCCTGGAGTGAGTGAGAGGTTGGGGTTAGGGAGCCCTGGGTACCCAGGCTGCCTGTGCAGGTTATAACCTGCAAGAGCTTGGCTGAACCAGCCCTTCCCAACAGGCTTCACTATCTACAGCTCCTGACTTTGGCTGTTCCTTTTAAACCTAAATCTATAGTCTTGGTTGCTTTGTTTAGTATGAAGGGATACTTCTTATGTTTGAAGAGAAGTCAGGGAGAACCAGGTGTTTCTCTTGTGACTTCCTGTTTAGTTTTTTTTTTTTCCAGGATCATTTTAAACTTTTATGGTATCATGTCCCAGCATATTTCTTATGAAGTAATCCAGAAGAAAATCATTCTTTTAATTATTTTGAACTACGAACAATAAATCATCATGCTTTCTCTTTTTTCTTACTTTTGTCATTTCTTATTGAATGATGGGAAATTCGTTTTTACTTTCTCCACTTCATTTATGGCTCCCAGGCCAGGAGACCACTTGTTTAGAGACAGTACAGCTAATGTCATACAGTTCGGAAGCACCTGGTCCCTAGCAGCCAGTCCCACACACCTAGCCCATGCATTCTAGTCTGCTTTCTGTGGCTGTGAAGAATACAGCAGCATATAAGCTTTATAAATTCTAGGTAATTTATCAAGAATGAAAAATTATTCAGCTGGTGGTTTTGGAGGCTATATTCAAAAGGTCACATCTGGTGAGGTCCTTCTTGCTGGTGATAACTCTGCTGAGTCCAGGCTGCCTAAGGCATCATGGAGAGTCGTGGAACCATTTTTGGGAACAACAACTCTCAGGAGGTGTTTCAGAAGCTCCAGGCAGGAAGTTGAGGACCTCAGGTGGGAGACTGTCAGAGAAGCTTAGGGATGAGATGAGCTAACCTCCTGAGCTAACCTGAGCATCTATTCATGGGAATGGAGAAAGGAAATGGAAAATGGGTCACAGAGTTGTTTGGTATGTGGACTGGATAGGGGTGTGTGTGTGTGTGTGTGTGTGTGTGTGTGTGTGTGTGTATGTTGAGGGCTATAACAGAGAGAGAGGGAGCTCTGTGGAGTCTTTGTGACCCCATTACTTTGGTTGTAAGTGTTGGGCAACCAGCTTTTCTTTCTGAGAACCCACATAGTATGCACTTATGGACCGCTTATTTTTGAACAGACCTCTTGATTCAATCTGTTTTGTCATGAAGGATACATCTTACTATTTTCAAAGACAAGTCAAATATATCCATGTCTTTCGCTTAGGACTCTCTGTGGGCTAATTTATTTATTTTTTTACACAGGAAGGTTACCTGTCATCTATTGACATCTACCTTTTACCCACTTACCTGCCTACCTACGTATTTACCTATTGTCCATCTATCCATCCATCTGCACACTCACACCCTAACACTTTTGTGAAGTCTGCATTCCAGTTGTGTTTGGTGGGGTTTTTTGTTTGTTTGTTTGTTTTTTTCAACTTGACGCAAGCTGGGGCCAGTTGGGAAGAGGGTACTTTATTTGAGAAAATGCCTCCACCAGATTGGCCTGTGGGCAAGTCTGTGGGGTATTTTCTTTACTGATGATTGGTGTTAAAGGGCCCGGCCCACTGTAGGTGATGCTGTGCATAGTCAGGTGCTCTGGGGTGTACGTGTAAGAAAATAAACCAAGCAAGCCAGGAGAAGGAAGCCAGTAAGGAGCATTCCTCCCACAGCCTCCGCGTCAGCTTCCCTTCATGATGGACTCTAAAATGTTAGCTGAAATTAACTCTTTCCTTCCCATGTTGCTTTTGGTCATATTGTTTAATCACAGCCATTGATCCTAACTAGGACAGCAGTTTTCTCAGCTGTCTGGGTAGCTGATTTCAGTAATTGAGAACTCAGTAAGAGGCAGGCAAGGGGAAGAAGTTTGGATAAATTTTGGTTTTGAGATCTTTTGAATATCCAAGAACATTTACAGTAGGCCACTAGGTATGAAAAATATTGACATTCAAGAGACTTTAGGATTTTTTTTTTTTTTAGTTTTAGTTTTTTAGGACAAGGTCTCTCTGTGTAACTCTAGCTGTCCTGGAATTCACTCTGTAGATCAGGCTGGGCTCAAACTCATAAAGATCCACCTGCCTCTGCCTCCTGAGTGCTGGGATTAAAAGTGTGCGCCACCACTGCCCGGTGAGGATTTTCAAGTCCGTAGCACATATAAGTGGCTAACTTACATGTGATCATAGAATGAAGGCAACAGGAAGGCCGTTCAGGGCAAAGGAGATGCAGGAGGCAAATGACGTAACCCTGGCTGAGCAAGGAGCAATTCCAGAGGTGACTGAGGGCAGGAAGCCAAGAAGAGTTTTAAGAGGGATGGTCGGTAGAGTTAGAATACACAGAGGGGAATGTTAACTAGGAACCGCACTTCATCCTGGGGCCCTAGGAGTTAGGTGATTGGTAGAGCTGTTCATGGGGAGCCAGGCGAGCAGTGTGCCATCAGGAATGGGTGTGGCTGCACGTGTTAGAAAGCGTTCACTACAGAGCTGGTTGACCTGAGCGTGCTTTTCTCACGACACCGGGAGTGGGCGGCTACAGTGTCTGTTCTCCATTTAGTAATGTCGGGCCTCCATCTTTGCTGGCTGCTGCAGCCTGAAGACATCTCACGCACAATGTGGGGAAGAAGAACAAAGGGGCATACTTGATGCTAAGAAATGAAAAGCTTTCCAGAAACTCCCACCCCAGCTGACTTCTATTTAGGTCTGATTAGCTATCAGACATGTGACTGCTTCTAGTTGGAAGGGGCATTGGGGAAACGTGAACTGCTTGTCTGGGCTGGAACAAAAATCTCTCCCAAGGAAGAGGAGAGTCTCATGAGCAAGTGGGCAGCAGACAGTTGGCTTTAGTTGGTTGAGAAGGGGGTGGGAAGTGAGAGAATGAGGGGGTCTGTGTCTGGTCTCCTTGGGAGGCAGTTCTGTTAGGTATGGAGCGGACAAGCTGGTAGCCAGTGGAATGTGGGAAATCATAGGAGGCGGCCTTTCAAAATGTGAAAGGCTTGGGTCATGTCAGGTGGAGGGGGTTGCCTGTGAGCCTGCCCTTGGGCGGTCCACAAGAGACCTGGGGTGAGTGAGGGCTGAAGGACATGGATTCTGGAGCCTTCTAGGGAAACAGGATGCACACAGGGTGATAACCTGGGAAATATTACCTTGAGACAAGCCCTGGTCAGGGTTATGTTTTCCACTCTGAGGACTAGTATGACACACTGCACAGACCATTCTCTCAGAAGGGGTTTCGCTTGCATGATGGTTGCTGTATGTCAACTTGGCAGTGACCAGAGTCACCTGGAAGAGGGAACATCAGTTGAGAAAGGCCTTCATCAGGCTGGCCTGTAGGCAAGTCTGTAGGGCATTTTCTTGATTAATAATTGACGTGGGCGAGCCCAGCCCGCTGTGGGTGGTGCCGCTTCTGGTCAGGAGGTTCTGGGTTCTATAGGAAGGCAAGCTGAGCAAGCCATGGGGAGGAAGCTGGTGAGCAGTATTCCTGCACGCTGTCTGATTCAGTTCCTACCCCAACTTCCTCCATGGTGGACTGTAAGCTGTAAGACGAAACAAACCCTTTCCTCTCCAAGTTTCTTTTGGTCATGGTGTTTATTACAGCAGCAGAAACCCTAACCAGGACAATGTGGTTATCACAGTTTCATATGATATTACAGTGTGAGCATCTGCTTGGAGTCCACCCTCTTCCTCAGCTGGGGCTGACCTTAGGCAGGCTGTGGCCATGGGGAAGGGTGCTCCTCCTGAGGATCTCCTAGCCAAGAGCTTCCTGCCCTCTAGGTGTGTGGGGAAAAAGGGAAGTGGACAGGGAAGTTTCCCCTTGTTTAGTGCCAGATGCCTTTGAGCTGCGTGATGTGGTGGTCTGGTGGTCTGGTGGTCTGGTGGGTGTGCAGAGCCCACTCCCTCTGCATTTCCTAGCTGAGCCATTGATTTTTCCCTCTGGCTAGTGTTTGGGATGCCGTTCAAGCTTTTGGGCAGAGCTAATCTTTTTAAGGCTCTCTGAGACCGAGGGCCTTTCTTAACACTTTGGAGGCCCACTTCTGGCCCCAGGGTATACTTGCATCTCGCTTGTTGTTGGGGCCTTGAAGACTTCCTCCCTCCCTCTCTTCCTCCAGCTGGTTTGAGCCTCTGGATCCACCTTTGGGCAGGCCAAGCCCCATGAATGGGGCGATAAAATCCACTGGACTTCATAAAGAAGAAATTAATTTTTCTAAGAAAAATAAATTAAGCATTAGCTCCAAGTAATAAAAACAAAAGACTCTGAAAGATAGCTGACTACAATTCCTCCCCTCATACTTATTCTCATTAAATGCCAGGAAACGGTAGAACTCCCATAGTCTCCAGAACACAGAGAACACAGAGATACTCAGATGATACTTTAGCAATAGTTTTCATTTTTGTTATGTTGTTTTGGTTTTATTTTTATGGAACAGGCACTGCTGCTATGTAACAACCTTTCTCGAAAGCTTGCAGATCAGTATGTCTTAACTTGCTGGCATAGTCTAAAAGGACTGAATTTCTCTCTGCAGATTTAGTATAAGATAAATAAAGACACTGTGGCTCTTTTTGCCATCCTAGCACTTAGGACACAGAGGCAGGAGAGTCATGAGTTGGAGATCAGCCTGGTGTGTATATTGAGTTGCAGGCTAGCCAGGTCTCATAGCAAGATTCTGTTTTAGAAAACAAAGCAAAACAAACAACACCCCCAAACCAAAAGAGAAGTAGAAAGATAGAAGATAGAATTGTCCATGGCAGATTATAATTACATCAGGGAGTGAAGAGGGGGACTTTGCCTAAGCCTGTGGCTAAGTCAATATTAGTACTTTACATTTTGTAGTTTTCAGTATTATCTCAAGTCTATAAAATACCATCTGTGTTGAAAGAGCGATCCTAGGTCGAGGACTGGTTATATGTATTTTTATATAAAATGAAGGTTCTTGGGGCCATGAAGTTGACTCAGTAGGTAAAAGTCCTTGCTGCACAATTGTGGCAACTCTGGTGCCATCTCTGGAACCCACTGGAAGGAGGGAACCGACTCCCAAAATTGTCATCTGACTTCCACAGGAACTCAGAATCCGTTCCTGCAACAAGCCCACACGAGGCCCGAGAACAGCCCTTCTCCGTATCTTAGGCAAGCCCTTCAGGGACTGGGTGGTCCTAAGTGGCCTCAGCTTAGGGTGCTGAAGCCAGACCCCTTTCTACTTCTCCTCTCTTGTTCTTCTGCTAGGCTGTTTCCTTTCATCTGTCTTCCTAGGGAGCAATTCTGATTTCAGCATCATCCACTTTTAGTTCTTTCTTCTGATGGTTCCTTTTTCATAGTAGCCTTTTCTTGTTTCATGTGTGTGCTACCTAAATTTGTCTGTGAATATTAATGAGAAGGCCTCAGTCCACATGCCCTGGCCAGCTGTTTCCTCTGATTCATCCTTAGCTTCCTTGTAGACATGTTTTTCTCATGTCTGGGTTTCCACAGTTCTCTGTGATTCCAGGTTGTCATTAGATTGGAGGGTTAGGCTGAGACCGAGACGTGTGGGTGGCTGGGATAGGTTTTGTCTTTTTGCCTAATTGTGTTCTCTCTTGAACTCGGGTGGGTGGTGTGGTGATCAGAGGAGTTTGCAGTGGATCCGTGGGGACAAGCAGAAGGCTGCAAAGAAAGGTTTTTACTCTGGGAATGCAGGGCCTACTCTTGGGCAGGCTGCCCTCTTATTTTAACTCCTGTCTGTAGGGATGTGTGGAAAGCCCTCTAGCTTCGCTCCGATCCTGACATTGTTCTGGAGCCCACTCATCGTCAGGGGAGTCCACCCAAGCATGAGTGCAGACTCCAGGCCTGTGCAAGCACTCCGGATGTCTGTTGCTTAGGGGGTCCGTTAATGTCCGTTGTGTAGTCAGGTTTAGTATGAGATGTTGTTCTAAGTGCTACCCATATGTTAAGCCTCATGAAGCAGCAACTATGATCACCCAGTGTGCACATCAGGAACTGAAGATGCAGAGTGCTTTGGCTTCAGTAATCTCCCCAGAGTCTGTTTACCAGGGAAGCGGGGATTAGAACCGAGATGCTGTGACTACAGAGTTTGCCTTTGGATGTAGGAGAGACGTGGCAACAGAGTGGGAGGGGAGCACCGGCCCACTTGCCTTTCATCTATTTGTTATTTATTTATGGGTATGTGTGTGCGTGTGTGCGTGTTTATGAGTGCTGGCCTGCATGAGGAGGTCAGAGGACGAGCTCAGTGTTGATCTTCACCTTCCACAGGTGAAGACAGGGCCTCTCTTGTTCTGTCTGCCACCTGGCTGCCCTGAGAGCTTCGGGCTCTTCTCTTATCTCTGCCTCCCGTCTCCTGGTGGGGGTGTGCTGGGATTACAGACTCTTGCTCTACTGTGGCTGACCTTTAGTGGGTTCTGGGGATCTGCGCCTGGGTTGTCAGGCTCCTGCCGTGGGTGTGTTAGACACTGAGCTGTCTCCTCCGCCACCATGCAATTTTTAAAATGACCCCCATATTGTGCTTCAGGGATCACTCGCTCCTGCTCTTTTGATGTTTACAGAATGTTGGCCTGGAATTTCCCTGGGTTCACTTTGATCTTGGGAGCTGTTCCCCACCCCCACCCCACCCCCATGTATTGGTGATGATTTTCTCCCCTCTCTGATCCCATCTGCTCTCCATCTTCTAGGAACTTCACACCATTCACGGATTGCTGCTGGCTCCTTTCCTGGCTTCTCAGCCCTGTTATGGGTGTGTCCTCTGCCTCTCTACGTATTTGTACATTTATTTAAAGACACCTGGTGCAGTTGAGAAGTATGCAAGCTGTCTGCCATCTTGGCCCAGTTTTGCGGTGTTTCCCTTTATTCATGGCAGGCTGCTTATTTTCTCTTGTGGCTCAGTGTACACAGCACAGCGTAACAGCTCCTGCGGGAAAGATGATGGAACTCCTTACTGTGCTGGTTTGAGTCCACCGATCAGGGAAAACTGATCGGCATTGTCAAGAGTCTCATTTCTACTGTTGACACAGGAGGAAGACGCAGACCAGCATCACTTGCTCTCTTTTCTTCCAGGCTAGTGCTTCTCAACCTTCCTAATGCAGAGACCCTTTAACACAGGTCCTTGTGTTGTGCTGACTCCAGCCATACAATTCTTTCATTGCTGCTTTGGAACTGTAATTTTGCTACTGTTATGAATTGTAATGTAAATATCTGATATGCAGGATGTCTGATGTGTGACTCCCATGGGGAGAGGTTGAGAGCTGCTGTTCTAGACAAGTAAATCAGAATGAATACAATGTATGTAAATATAACATTGAGTTCAGGATTGATGGGGAGAGATAGCTAAGCCTATTTATTGAGACAGTACATGCACACAGGGAGTGAGTGACGTCTATAAATACAAGTCTTGATATATTTTAATGAATAATGTGTTCATGTCACCAGTTCAAGGCTCAGGTATTGGGGGCTGGGGACACGGTGCAGCTGGTAGAGTACTTGCCATGCAGGCAGGAAGACCTGAGTTCAGATCCCTAGCTCCCACATAAAAGCTCACATGGTGGCACCTGCCTGTAATCTCAGTGCTGGGAAAGTGGAAACACACATGTGGGGCTTGCTAGCCCTAGGGTAGCTAAATCAGTGGACTCTGGACCGGGGGAGGCCTTGTCTAAAAAATAATGAGGACAGTGATTAAGACTCTCCTGATTGGCCTCTGACTGCCACATGCATGTGCACCTACACACATACGCATACACCACACCCACATCCACACAAAGATGTCAGTTCTATACACACATGCATACACCACACCCACATCCGCACAAAGATGTCGGTTCTATACACACATGCATACACCACACCCACATCCGCACAAAGATGTCAGTTCTACCAGCACCAAGAGGGCTCCCTTAATGCCATAACTTAATAACCCTGATTTCCACCACTAACTTCTAGTATATTCTATTAAAAAAGATTTTGTGTTTTTGAATGTTTTGCCGGTGGCACGTATGTATGTGTGCCACGTGCAAGCTTGGTGCTCTCAGCGACTAGAGGTGAGTGTCAGCTCCCCTGGAACTAGAGTTACAGATGGTTATGAACCACCATGTAGGTGCTGGGAACCAAACCCGAGTCCTCTGCAAGAGCAACAGGAGCTCTTAACCTCTGAGCCATCCCTCCAGTCCTAGACATCCAGTAGATTCTACTTTTGACTTATGTGACTAGAATAACAGCACGCTCTCCTTTATATTTGGACTTTCTGTCATTAGATTCGCAGAGCAGAAGAGTCATAGTCTTAGAGTTTCTATTGCTATGATGAAACACCATAACCAAAAGCAACCTGTGGACCCTCCAACATCAACCTTCAATCAAGAGAAAGCCTTACAGGCTTGCCTCCAAGCCCAGTCCTGTAGAGGCCTTCTCTTGACCGAGATTCCTTCTTCCCACACAGCCCTTGCTTGTGTCAAGTTGACAGAAAACTAGCAAAATTGACCCCTTGTCAACTCAGCAGACAAACTTATCACTTATTAAGCCATAACCTCCCTTTTCTTTCTTATCCCCCAAATCTTTTATTATCAATATCACAGTATAAAACATTCCAAGTTTTAAAGCTTCTGCAGTCTTTAAAAATTCAAACTTTTTAAAGGTCCAGTCTCTTTGAAACATCAAGGTCTCTTTCATTTCTCTAAAATATCAAAAATCTCTGTAAAATTCTAAAGTCTCTTAACTGTGGGCTCCTGTAAAAGAAAATATAAGTTAAACACTCTCTTACTCCCAAAGGGGAGAACAAGGCCACAGTCACATCAAATCAAAGCAAAACCGAACTTTAACAGTGTTACAAGTTGGACCTGGCGGTGGCGCATGCCTTTCCAGCACTCTGGAGGCAGAGCCAGGTGGATCTCTGTGAGTTCAAGGCCAGCCTGCTCTACGGAGCGAGAGCCGGGACAGGCACCGAAACTACACAGAGAAACCCTGTCTCGAAAAACAAAAACAGTGGTTCAAGTTGAAGGCTTGATGTCTAGGACCCACTAAGAGGCTCTGGAGGGCCCGGGGAGCCAGCTGCCCTTATCAGGCCTGCCCTCCAAATCCCCGTGTCAAGGCTCAGGCTGGCTTCCTTCCATGGCTTCTGCTGTCCTTGGGGGTTGTCTCACGGTATTGCCATCTCCAGAATGCTGGGGTCTCCTGCTGTACCTGAGGCTGCACCTTCCCATGCCTCTCTTCAAGGACTCTGACTACGTCATACAGTGCCAAACACAAATTCTCTCCAGAACCCCTTCTTACTTTCAAAATCAGTACACTGCCAGGTCACCTGCCAGCATGAGACACAGCCTCAGCCCCCCTCTAGATTCTGGCTTCTGTGTGCCAACCCTAAGGCAACACATCTCAGAAATTCAATCAAAGCTGATTCTTCAGCCCCAGCTGACCATTATCAGTTGTCCCAGCAAAGCAGAAGTTTTCCTCCAGTGGTTTAGGTCTCTTGTTAATCACAGGTGACCAGACACCACAGATGTTTAACTCAAAATAAGGAATGTCCCTGGTAGAGTCTTAAGGGACTCTCAAACTTCCTTCTGAAACTTCTCAATCCAGGCCTCTGCCATCTGCGTCTTTCTCAACTTCTCTTCCTTCAGCCTCCCACACAGAACAGCACACTGGGCTCTGAGCACTCAACAGCTCTCCAGCCCCAAGTTCAAAGGCTACCGCAGTCCTTCCAAAAACACAGGGTCATATCTGTCAGTGATACCACATGACTTGGCACAGCTTTCTGTCTTAGTTTGGGCTTCTGCTGCCGTGAAAAAACACCATGACCAAAAACAACTTGGAGAAAGGGTTTATTTCAGCGTACAGTTCCACACATTACAGTCTAACCCCGAGGGAAGTCAGCACAGGAACTCCAACAGGGGAGGAACTTGGAGGCAGGAGCTGATGCAGAGGCCATGGAGGGGTGCTGCTTACTGGCTTGCTCCTCATGGCTTGCTCAGCCTGATTTCTTATGGAATCCAGGACCAGCAGTCCAGAGGTGGCACCATCCACAGTGAGCCTGGCCTTCTGATATCATCCACTCAGAAAATGAACGGCAGACTTGCCTACAGGCCAATCCTATGGAGACATTTTCTCCATTAAGATTCCTTCTCCCCACATGACCCTAGCTTGTGTCAAGTCGACACAAGAACTAGGCCGCACAATGAGCTCCCTTGATGAGACATTTGCCTACAATCGACTCTTGTCGCCTGAGGCCCTCGTGTTGTAGTGCAGACACAGCAACGGTCCTCTCGCTTGTTCACCCTGTGCAGAGGACATTTGCACTGGTTCTGGGTTTTAGCTCTTTGGAACAATGCTGCTTCTATATGAATTTCTGCTGGTGAATTCCTAAGAGGGTAATTGCTGAGTCACTGGGTGTAGTGATTTGTAGACTGGTGGATTCATCTTCAGTAGATGCTGCCAAACTGTTTCCCAGAGCTGTTCAGGCAATGTGGACTCTTACCAGCGACCCATGAGTATTCTGTTGCTCCATTAATCTCAGGGAACACTTGTCCTGACATTCATGCTTTAAAATGACGCTAGCCATTCTGATAGCAATGTAGTGGCATCTCATCATGGTGTGATTTGTATTTCAGTGATAATAACCAAGGTGGAATATTTTCATATGCTTATTGGCCATTTGGGTATTGTCTTAATGTACCTGGGCTGTCGCAACAAAAATACCACACAGTGGGCGATTAAACAGACATCGGTTTTTGAGTTCTGTGGACTGTGGAGTCCATAGCAAAGGCAGGTGAAGTGTCTGGCCAGGGGCTACCTCATGGTTCACAGATGGTCAGCTCTCCGTGTCCTCCTGTGGTTGGAGAGAAGAGGGTTTCCTGGGGTTTCCCTGATAAAGAGATGTGAATTCCAATCCGAGAGGTTTTATCCAAGTAGAACCTCATCCTGACCCACTCTTTCCCAAGACCCCACCTCCTAACATGACCGCATTGGACATTAGTGATTCGGTATGTGCATTTTGAGGAGGCAGGCCTATTTTCCCATCCCCTCTACTGTGGCCTCTCATTGGACAATCCTAAGCTCCAGTTTTTGTCTCTGGCTGGCTGTGGTGGAGTGACAGTCCCTGACGAGGTCATTAGCCTTATCGGTGTTCTTGTGCTGTCTTCTCTAAGCCTCACCCCTGAGCCAGCAAGGACACGCTACAAGCACCCAGAGAAAAGGGAACAGCCTGTCAGGGTCACTTCTGTGTGCCTTTCCTTTTTTCCCAGAAATTTGGCCTCTTAAATCCTGGTTTCCTTGGTTACAGTGTGCTCCGTAACCTCGCGGGGGAGAGAGATGGTGGCTCACTCCAGGCTGGAGCTTTCTGCTCTCACCTTCTATCCTGGGTTACAAGACAGGAAATCTCCCCCGCCCCCAAACAAAGAAGCACCCGCACCCCCCCTCCACTTCTTTCCTTCCATCCCTGGCCCCTCAGCCTCCGCTGCGCTGGCGCCTCCACAGCTAGCTTTAAGATTTGCCGTTTGAAGAGCTCATGGACCCTTCTTGCTCACCCTTCCCTGCTGTGGACGAGTTGAATCTTGCCATGTTTTCTGAGCTGATGGAAGTAGTGCACAGCAGCTGAATGGCAGAAAGAAAAGACCGGGGAGCCGGAAGAGAGGGTGAACATCCTTAGGGAGCACTGTTCTCAGAGATTTATCTTGACGTTACACGACAGACACCATCAAGTCCATCCAGCATGTCCCTTCAACATCTGGAAGGGCCCATTTAAAAGCCCCTGAATGTGTTTTTGTAGAGAAGTCTTTTCACTTTTTGTTTTTCCTGTCCTACTAAGTCTATGTAGCCCAGAGCTTATCTCCAGCCCTCTCCCCTCTCCCCAGAGCTATGGTTTCAGACACACATTGGAAAACACACTATGCAGGAACAATTTCAAAAATCCCTGTGTAGAAGTTTGACTTTTTTTTCTTACATTTTTCTGAGATTTTGGTTTTATTGTTGTTTAGTTTGTTTTATAAAAAGTGAAGGAGTGGGGGCTGGAGAGATGGTTCAGTAGTTAGAAGCGCATACTGCTCTTGCAGAGGACCTGAGTTCAGTTCCCAGCTCCCTCGTCAACACTCCAGCTTTAGGGCATCCAATGCCCTCTTCTGGACTCAGAGGCTCTCCCCCCCCCCCCCCCCCCAACTCACACAATTCAAAATAAAAATAAGTCCTTTTTCAAAAAATGGAAGAGATGGAGAAGTCCAGGTTTCTTTGAAAATGCACAGAGTGTGGCCAAAGGCTATGATAATATTAACCGCTAACCCCCTGATACATATAGATGGAACCCCCCACACGAGCTTTGGTTTCCCAGGTACATTTCTTTCACAGCTTGACACTGCTCTTGTAGCCTTCAAAAGCGGTTTTCAGTTTCCTATTTCTGATGTGACTGGAGCTGCCAAGTTGGAGCTAGACATGGTTCCATCTGATGATGTGGTTGATGGCCCGGGCCTCCTGAGGTGGGCCTGATTGATGGCCCGGGCCTCCTGAGGTGGGTCTGGTTGATGGCCCGGGCCTCCTGAGGTGGGTCTGGTTGATGGCCCGGGCCTCCTGAGGCAGGTCTGGTTGGTAGAGTTAGTGTTTGTCTAGCCCAAGTCAGATGCATGCTCTGTGGTGAGGACGCTGAAGAAGCTGGGATTCCAAAACTGTCCTTTAACAGGTCTCTACATATGGTACCTGTCATCTCTTGGATTACTCTGTCCATCTGGTTCTTCTCCAAGGGTCCTTCACTATGATCAACTTGACTGTAATTCTGAAGTTCAGATCTGTTCCTACACTTACCTGCTTAAACTCCTCACTGCTCATGGTTAGGAGTGGCACATGACCTGCTGGCCTATGTGACCTGCCGGCCTGTGTGACCTGCTGGCCTGTGTGACGGGCTGGCCTGTGTGACCTGCCACCTGTGTGACTGCCCATCTGTATGACTGCCCACCTGTGTGACCTGCCCACCTGTGTGACTGCCCACCTGTGTGACCTGCCCACCTGTGTGGACTGCCCACCTGTGTGACCTGCCCACTTGTGTGACCTGCCTGCCTGTGTGACCTGCCACCTGTGTGACCTGCCTGCCTGTGTGACCTGCCTGCCTGTGTGACCTGCCACCTGTGTGACTGCCCACCTGTGTGACCTGCCCACCTGTGTGACTGCCCACCTGTGTGACTGCCCACCTGTGTGACCTGCCCGCCTGTGTCACCTACCATCTGTGTGACCTGCCTGCCTGTGTGACCAGCCATCTGTGTGGACTGCCCACCTGTGTGACAGGCCACCTGTGTGACCTGCTGGCCTGTGTGACCTGCCCACCTGTGTGACCTGCCCACCTGTGTGACTGCCCACCTGTGTGACCTGCCTGCCTGTGTGACCAGCCATCTGTGTGACCTGCCCACCTGTGTGACCTGCCCACCTGTGTGACTGCCCACCTGTGTGACCAGCCATCTGTGTGACCTGCCCACCTGTGTGACTTGCCCACCTGTGTGACCAGCCATCTGTGTGACCTGCCCACCTGTGTG
>CABHPQ010001049.1:46165-60815 GCA_902168405.1 Peromyscus aztecus | reverse complement strand
CTCGCCCATAGGCCTGGTGCTGTACATGAGAGTGCGGCAGAAGCAGTCCGCTTTGCTGGAGGTTATAGCTTGTCTCTGTTCTTCAGGGCGAGGTGTGGGGTATAAGAAACGGGCTGCTGGAACAGCCGCTGAGTGATGGTTTAGTTAGCCTATGTGTGTTTGTTGGTGCTGGAGACTGACCCCAGGGCCTTGCCCATGCGACAGGAGTGTGTACCACTGAGTTATACCCCTGTCGCATTTCGTTTTGTTTTGAGACAGACTAGCCTTGAGATTCTGATCCTTTTCTGACTCAACCTTCCTTTTAGTTGGGATTACAGGTATAAACCAATATGCCCTGATAACATGTTTTGTCTCACTATGCAACCCTGGCTGTCCTGGAACTTGCTTTGTAGTCCAGGCTGGCCGGGAATTCACAGAGATCCACTCGCCTCTGCCTTCAGGGGCAGGCATTAACGGCATGCAACACCATGCCTCTGTGTGTGTGTGTGTGTGTGTGTGTGTGTGTGTGTGTGTGTGTGTGTGTGTGTTGTTGTTGTTTGTTTGTTTGTTTGTTTGTTTTTAGATGACAACACTCACTGGGCCTGATGGTAGATACTATTTTCTTTGAGTTCTTAGAAAATGACTATCAGAAAATCCCAACTGAAAGAAAAATTGTAACTGTTCAGGAAGCTCCCTCCCTCCCTCCCCCCTCCCCCATAACCAAAGAGAAAATTGAAGAAAAGATTCTAGGAAATGAGGGGCTGGGGCAAAGAAGAAAAGAGGCTAACCAACAATCTGGAGCAGTATTCTGAGGACTCAGTAACAGGGAACAGTTTAAAATATAAAAGGGAACGAAAGAACCAGGAAAGTAGGTAGAGGTGTGAGAACAGGAGGAACTTTAAAAAGCGCCCATTTATTTATTTATTTATTTGTATTTCTCTATTGTGTGTGTGGAGGTGTGTGTGCATGTATAGGTCAGAGGATAACTTGAGGATGCCAGCTCTCACCTATCCTGTGGGTTCACGTCGTAGGGTTTAGCAGCAAGTGCCCTTACCCCCTGGGCCATCTGGCCCATCAGGGACTTCTTTAAGCTTAGAAACTGGGGAAGGTGACATTGGAGTGCATAGAACGAAGAGGCAGTAGTGAGGTCTGGAGATGACAAGACTGCCAGGCTGAGGTCTCAGATGGAGAGATGCTGGAGGATGCAGGGCAGCTAGCGTCTGTAGTGGAGGGACCAAATCGTCTGGGCGGAGCAATTGACAGGCAGCCTCGGGAGGCCGAACCTGGCCGCGTCTCCTCCACAGCCGCAGCATCTGGAGTGGATGCTCATCCACGCCGGAAGGATGCTCCTGGGCAGCCAGTGAAACCAAGCAGAAACCATAGTTAGGGCGCAGTGCCCAGGCCTGGGACCCATGAAGCGCACGGACAGCGAGTCCATCTGCCACCATGCGCAGCCGCCGCCGCCGTGCTGGGCTCACCACGCACCTCGCCAGGCCCCGTGGCAGCCCCCCAGCCGGGAACGACGACCCCCAGAGCGGGCCGGGAGCTGGGCGGTGGCGGCAGAGGAGGAGGAGGCAGCCTCGGCAGCACCCTGGATGAGGTGAGGCATGGGTAGCTCCTGCCGCTGGAGCCGGGGAAAGCTGTGGTGCAGGGGTGCTGGTGTGCAGGGGTTCTGGTGCGCCGCCGTAAGCGGGACAGGGCTGGGATCCTGGCAGGAGAACAGCACTCTCAGGAGAGGTTGTCGCCCAGTGGCAATTGCTGGGTAAGGTTAGGCGGGCACGCAAGAGATGGGGGTTCCCAGGAGCAAACAAGATCAGCAAGACAGGGCTGGGTAGAGCAGGAAGAACGGTGTGGTGCTGATGCCCAGGAGAAAGCATGGGAATCTAGGTCTCTATCCTAAGGTCTTTGCTTGATCCGTGCTGGTGCAGGTGAGGCAGGAGGCAACGCCTGCTGGGCTGAGCCAAAGGAGATGACTCAGAAGCTATGCCAGTATGGAAACCGCGTTCGCAGAGACCCCATCTTGGCCTTTTCCTCCTCCGCAGCGCTGGAGCCCGGCCTGGGCCTGTCAGCTCAATACTCGGGGCCAGCTAGCTCCATCTGAACCCAGACCCTTCCTCTGCTCTGGCCTAGAACACACCCGGTAGATTAGGCCCCGTGTTCTTCATGTAGCAACAGCAAATTGAAAATCTGTCAGGGACAGATTGTACGGCTGCCGTTTATTAAGTAAGCATGTCTTTGTCATAGAATATTTAGTACTTTTCCCTCCTCGTGGGAAGCTGGTACTTCACTCAAACCAAAAAGCAATGGTGGTTTCACGTTTTTACTTGACCTTTAACTAATTGGGATCTTTGATAATGATAATAATAATAATAGTAATAGTAATAATAAAATCACTTTACCTTTAGGCATCAGTTTCCTATGAATGGAATTGGGGTTCGGATTAAAAGAGATTTGACCTTTAGGCTGAAGAGTTGTTGGATTTGTATTGCATGTTCCAAAGTCTGCTGGATTTGTGAACTAGAAAGGGGAGTCTATTCAAAGGAACTTTTATTCATCATGCTACCCCTGTTTATAGAAGAAAATGTAGTCATTCTGTATCCAATTATACAGTAGCTAAAAGGATCACGTTTCTATTAAGAAACACATAATAAATTGTTGGAAATTAAAGAATGAAGCAAGAAACATGCATTTTTTTTTATATAAAATGAAACAAGCCCAAATGCAATTATGTTTTTAAAATGTGAGTGTGCTTTGACCAAAAATGTCTGTATATTCATATATACATGTCTCTAAAATTCCAAAGCTTCTTACCAATCTATATAATAGCTGAATTTTTTTTTTTCTGGAAAGAAGTAAACACTCATCATGGAGGGATGATCTTTCTCACTGTCATTGACAATAACAAATTTGTAGGGCTAGCACATGATTCTTTAAATTATGGCAGTAAGGCTTTGTAGTAGGGTCTTCTTATGTAGCCCAGGCTGGCCTCAAATCCATGATCCTCCTTCCTCAGCCCCCCCAGTTGCCTCAACTGATATTATAGGTTTGTGGCACCACACCCTGCTATTCATGTATGTGTAGTGAGCTTAAAGAAAGCCTGGGGTGCACAGCACAATTATGTCTCAAAAACATACCTCCCAGTAGATAGATAGATAGATAGATAGATAGATAGATGATAGATAAGTTGAAATCTTAAATAGTCCATCATTGTGTGTGCTAACTAAAAAGCAAATAACTTCAATTTCAAATAAGAATCAAGAAAAAGCTAAAACAAAATGCAAATGTTCAAGGACCTGGTAGCATACTTTCTATACCAACCGTGAGAGCAGTGGTTTAATGGATATTAGTGTGTCAGAAGTGTCGGGGGGGTGGTGCTTTGAGCATGATTTTCCTAATTCTCAGCTTATACAATGTCAGAAAGCAGCTCTGCTACCCATGTTCAGCTTGTGCTGTTCATTGAGAAGTGATGGCATTGGCTGGAACCTCTAGACTCTCAGCTCTAATCTATGGTCGTAACAGTATAGCATGAAACAAATGCTGGATCAGGAAGATGCAGAGAGAAAAAAGTGAAGGGAGTCTCTTCCAGGAAAGCTGGCTGACTGTGCCCCATGAGGCTGTACCGCGTGTCCTTACTTAGAAAGTGCGTCCAAATTCTGCCTTCAACTTCACTGTTTCTCAAGTGGATGAACCCACGTAACTACTACCTGAACCTTTAATAGCAAACTATTAATTTATAATAAGGATTTTTTTATATATATATGGGAACCCAGTTCTCTTTTGTTAGTTCAGGAAGTCTTGTAGCACACTTCTTACATTTGTTCGTAATATTTGAAGCAGGAGCAGTTAGTCACTGGATTTTAATATTTTAAGAAAAAAGTTGAGAGCTCCAAACAGAGTATCAAGGACACAAAGGAGTTATTTTTTACCTGAAGAGTAAATGTCCATTGACTATCACTCTCTTTCTTCTGTATGTCTCCCCCTCTATCTTCAGTAAGTAAATACTTTTAACCAGGTTATAGTCTATTTTATTTGGTGTAGTGGGTTAAATGAAAATGGACCCTAATAGGCTCATAGGCTATTAGGAGGTGTGGACTTGTTGGGGAAGTCTGTCAATGGAGGTGGGCTTTGAGGTCTCAGATGCTCAAGCCAGGCCCAGTGCCTCACTTTCTTCCTGCTGCCTGCTGATCCAGAAGTAGAACTCATAGCTACTTCTCCAGCACCATGTCTGCCTGTGTGCTGCCATGCTTCCCATCAAGACAATAATAGCCTAAACCTCTGAACTGTAAGCCAGCCCCAATTAAATGTTTCCTTATAAGAGTTGCTATAGTCATGGTGTCTCTCCATAGCAATAGAACGCTAAGATGTTTGGGAATCCTTGAGTCTCTCTCATGTCTACACATTTCTTCTCTGAATCAGTTGGTGTTAACTATAAAGATTAAATTACAAATGACAAGGTTCTTAGTCTGTGTTTCATTCTGTGCTAGAACATATTACACAAGGATGGACAAATGATAGAGAATGGAGATTTATTTCCTTGAGCTCAGTAGGCTGAGGAGTTCAAGACCTAAAAAGCAGCAGCTAGTGATTGCCTTCTTGCTGTAATTATTCTGGTGACACAGGGCACCTGGCTGTACAGATTTTGGGAAGAGTATTAACAGAGACCAGAGCCATTGGACCCCAGCTGGTGAATCTTCAATGGGAAATTCTAGGAGCTATTAGTTATGTACACTTGTTTTATTCATAATTTGTAATGTTTTGGGGTATCAAAAGTGATTCTGATGATGGAGTTTAACAAAAACCTCTTTAACCTCATCTTAAGACACCAACTGACCTTTCTCATTCTTTGGTGATATTGTCCTAGGTTGTTTAATTTATAATACCTGGAAATCATCATTTCATATATTTTTTTTTGTCCAAGATTTTAGTAATTTCTATCAGAGGTTAGGGAGAATGGATCCAGACCCTGAGTTAGTCACTTTTGTGCCGCTGAGAGAAAACACTTGATAGAAACAACGGATTAGAGAAAAGATCCATTCTGGCTCATCCAGAGGGTTGCAGTCCGTTATGGTGGGCAGTCCCATCAATGGGACCCAGCCTGCAACAGTGGAGGCATTTCTGTGGAAGCAGAGAGTGGCTGGAAGCAGGGGCTAGGAACTACCTTCAAAAAGCTGCCTGCCTAACCTGCCTCCACTACCAGGCCCCACCTTCTACAGCTAATGGCCCCCTGGCCTCCAAATAGTGCTATGGATTGAGAAATAAGCCTCAAACCATGGGCCTGGAGGAGAGACATTTCAGCATAAAACCAGAGCAGACCTTGTTATTTCATGCTCTCTGAAAGCAGAAGTGTCTCTCTACCCATACTGTAAATCAGTTTTCCATCTTACCTGTGTGTTGGAATCATCTAGGGGAGACTTAAAGAGTTGACACAGAGACTCCACTCTGGGCCAGTGCAACCAGCCTCTTTTAGATAGTGGCCTCAGCCTCAACACTCTTTAGGCGCACCCTAGACTTCTCAGGCTGGGCGACAGAACCTCTGCATTAAGTAAACTGTTTCATTTCTAAAGAACATTGAGGGAAGAAGTTTGTGATCTCTTGCTCAGGCCAAGGAACTGAGACTGCTTACATTTTTTTCCCCTTTACAGACGCTTTGGCATTGTGGTGAGTGTTGAAATAAGGTCTGACCTACTTTTTGTGTGAATCACAGAAATGGAAGATGGGTCCAAATAAGCTAAGTGAAGAGATGGGATCATTGAAAGGCTATTGGAAGAAATTCATGGCAGAGGCCTTGAGGGTCCAAGCTCAGGCTGTGGTGGTGAGAATATGGGGGAAGGGATAGATTTAAGGATTTCTCAGTTAGGATTGGAGGCACTCATGGATCAGCTGAGCGGAAGAAATAAGAGAGATGGTGGAAACAAGTGCACTTGACCCCTGACCTGCAGGTTCTGCCCACTGTAGGTCAAAGAGATCCCAAAGCAAAGCAATGCACCAGTAAAAACAATGCAAATGAAACCCGGTAACAGTAAGAAAGCCAGTTGCACTTCAATTGTATCAGATGGTGCAGGCCAGCAAGTGATGTGAAGGTGTTCAGGATGGCGTGTGCAGGTTGTCTGCAGATACAAAGCCATTTTTGTGGATGAAGCTTAAGCTCCACAGATTTTGGTACCTGCAGGAAGTCCAAAATGAGATTCTTCAGGGGGGTCCTGGAAGAGACAGTGGTGCTTCTGATATATGTGAGCGTGTGAAGAATATAGGCCTGGACCTTCTGGCAGGTAATTGGCTTCTTTCAAGATATGGAAAGCAAAATCAACATAGTAGAAAAACCAAGGGATGAAGAGAAACAACTCCATTGTTGGAGTATTTATATGAAATGATGCTTAATACCGCTGGTGTTTTTGTTTGTTTATTTTGTTTTTGTTTGTTTGTTTAATTGAGCCCTAGCTGAGGCCTAATTCTTCTTCTTCTGGGGTCAGGGCAGAGGATGGAACAAAAATAAAGTCCCATTCTAATTGCTAGTCGGGGTTTCCATTGCTGTGACAAAACACCATGACCAAAGGCAACCTGGGGAGAGACGTTTGTTACACTTACTGTTCTATATCACAGTTCATCATTAATAACAATCAGGACAGGAACTCAAACAGGGCAGGCACCTGGAGGAGGGAGCTGAGGCAAAGGCCACAGAGGACAGCTGCCTACTGGCTTGCTCCACATGGCTCACTCAGCCTGCTTTCTTATAGCACCTAGAACCACCAGTCCAGTGTGGTACCACCCACAATAGGCTGTGCCCACCCTCATCAGTTACTAATTAAGAAAATGTCCAATCTTGTAGAGGCATTTTCTCAGTTGAGGTTCCCTCCTTCCAGATGACTCTAGCTTGTGTCAAACTAACATAAAACTAGCCAGAACAACTGGTGAGGACCCTTTGTAATATCAGAGTATCTGCCTAGAAGGTTGCACCTGGTGACCAGATGGTGATGGTGTTCATGGTAGGAGGGCAGTAGCAGACAAAGGAAAGGTGTCTCCAGGTGGCACTCCAATCCCTTCAAATCACTTGTTTTCTGAGGCTTATTTGCCAGAGCAGTTTCAGACATTGATCCATGCTCAACCTCACAGATTCTAAACAAACTCCTGTAATGACTGTATCAGTATCCATGGCAAGCAGCACAGCCACTCATCACGATTAGCTTTTAATAATTTGTATTATCAACAATGTTTTAGTTTTGTAAAGAGTCATTTATTGCTGGGTGCCAGTGGTGCATGCCTTAATCCCAGCACTTGGGAGGCAGAGGCAGATGGATCTTTGTGAGTTCGAGGCCAGCCTGGTCTACAGAACACATTCCAGGACAGCCAGAGCTACACAGAGAAACCCTGTCTCTAAAAACAAAACAAAACAAAACAAAAAGGTTATTTATTTTGTGTGTATGAGTAGTGTTTTCCCTGCATGTACACATGTGCACCATGTGCACCCAAGGAGGTCAAAAGATGACATAGGATCCCCTGGAGTTAGAGTTACAGATGGCTGTGAGGCATGATGTGGGTGCTGAGAAATGAACATGGGTCCCCTGGAAGAGCAGCAAGTCCTCTTGACCACTGAACCATCTCTCCAATCTCTATACACAATGTTTTCGAGTACCTGTGACATGCCAGGTTCTATGTGATGCACTTTATGAGCATTTAGTCCTCTCTATGACCCTGCAAGAATGATACTAATTATTCTCCCCAACTGCATATAAAAAGTTAAGCAGTTTGACAAGGTCACAGCTGTAAAGCAGCAGACTTCATGTTTAACATGCAGGTGCACTAAATGTCTATATCCTGCACATTTAGAGTAATTATTTCATTTGTCTGTGTTTAAAAACATTTCCTTTGCAATGCCATTAAGTCCATATTTCCTTTAAAAAAATATATCAAAACATAACCGTGCATGAGTCAATCAAAAACCAACTGTAAAATCCTTTGCTAGAACTTAGACAAAAATGACCTGTCTTCAAGTCAGCATACATTTGAATACGTTACTGGCTTTAAAACAATAAACTGTATTACAAAGTCTGACCTTGTGAAGACTTATTTTCTAATTTGTACAGCAAAACCCATGAAGGTCATCACAGAGAATTGAATGACTTGTTTAAAAAAAAAAAAAAAAGGAAGTGAGCATGGACACAACAACTGAGAATATATCAAAAAGCATCAGAGCCCTCCACATTCATGTTAATAAAAATGAGTGAACCGCAAATTTCAAAGGAGAATCTGAGACACTTTTCAGACAACAAAGACACAAACTGAGTGGGGCCAACTGCACAGAATAATAGGCACATGCATTCAGAATTTCGCTCACCTTGTGTCCTCACCAGCCACACATCTACTTTCCAACACTAACTGGCAGAAGGTGAACCAACAGGAGAAATGTTGACATGGAGAAGCTACCCCAGCGAGCAAGCAGAAGCTACCTCCCGTCTCAGCATCTCAATTAGTGACAAAGCATGAAGACCAGGACAGCTTATCAACGAAGGAGTTCACTGGGCTGATGGTCCCCCAGGGTTAGAGTTTCTGATGCTGAAATGAAAGCATGGCAGCAGATGGCTTAAGCAGCAGCTGAGAGCTCACCTCTTGATCCACGAGCAGGTGGGAGAGTACTCTGGGAATGAAGGAGTCTCTTAAACCTCAAAGCCTACCCCCAGTGACACATTCCCTCCAACCAGGCCACACCTCCTAATCCTTTCTAAACAGTCCAACCAACTGGGGGCCAAGTATCAAACATATGAGCCTACGGGGGCCATTATCATTCAAACCACCACAGCATCCATGTTGTCTCCATTATAGTTCACGCTATAACACCTTTGGCTGTGTTAATCTGCAGTGAAATCCTGCAGCTAAAACACATAGCTTTATTGTGGTTTCAACAAGAAAGGTCTTCATGAACTTCACGTATTTTCTAATTTAAACTGTTCTTGGTGATGGTTAAAAACATCTGCAGGGAACATGCATAAGAGGCACAGACTATAGAATGATCTCTTTAAAAATTAAGTTTACATCCGAGCCACATTATCCTCTCCCCCCTCTCTTTCCAGTCCCTCCCCTTCACCCCCGATTTGTCTCCACCCCCAATCCACTCCTCCTCCATTTCTGTTCAGGAAAGGGCAGGCCTCCCATGGATATCAACAAAACATGGCGTATCAAGCTGCAGTAAGACTAAGCACCTCACTGTATATTAAGGCTGGGCCAGGCAACCCAGTGTGAGGAGTAGGGTTCCCCAAAAGTTAGCCACAGAGTCAGAGACAGCCCCTGCTCCCACGGTTAGGAGTCCCACGAGAGGACCAAACTACACAACTGTAACATATGCAGAGTGGTAGGATGATCCTGAGCGATCATTGTTCTGTTCATTCTTCATCACCATTGTGGCGGTGTGAAGGAGATTGTTCCCATACACTCCGGCATTTGAACACTTGGTTTCCAATTAGTGGTGCTTTGGGGGCGGGGGGAGGGAGGGTCTAGGAGATGTGGCCTCGAGTCTACATCTCTGCATCCTGCTTGCAGTTCAAGAGGTGAGGTCTCACCCTCCTGCTCCAGCCACTACGCCTCTGCTTTGCCTCCCCCCCACCCCCCCGCAGAACCCTAAGCCCAAATAAACTCTTCCTTAAGTTGCCTTGGCCATGGTGTTTTACCACAGCAACAGAAAAGTAACTGTTACAGCCATAAATTGTGGTGTTATTGTGCATCCTTAAATAACTGCTCTCACTTCTCTGTCCTTCTTTCCTGAAGAGAATAATAGCTTCTTTGTGGATAGGAGTGGCCTCTGTATCTACAGCATGACCTTGGACCGACAGAACGGTTAATGTTATATTAGTGAAATTAGTTTGCCATGACTACATAGCAAACCAGCCCAAAACTTAATAGTTAAGAACTACGAACATTTAGTGTCGCACAGACTCTAAGACAGTGGTGCTCAACCTGTGGGTCACGACCCCCTCACAGTGGAATGACCCTTTCACACGAGTAACACATCATCTACCCTGAATAACAGATATTTTCATTACAATTCATACCAGAAGCAAAATTACAGTTCCGACATAGCAATGAGACTAATTTTATGGCTGGGGTCACCACAACATGAGGAACTTTATATTAAAGGGTCACTGCATTAGGAAGGTTGAGAACCACTGCTCTAAGAGTAAGGAATCTGAGCAGCTTAGCCAGGGGCCAGGGGAGGGATTCTGTTTGTGGCTGTAGTCATCTCAAAACTTGACAGGGCTGACAGATTCCCATCCTGGGTATGCCAACATCCCCTCTTGTGATGGTCACAGCTTCAGTCCCTCCAGGTCTGACAGACCGAGTTTCTGTGCTCGCCATATGTATGTATGCCTACGTCATGGTAGCTTGTCTGCCCGAGCACAATTACCTAAGAGAAAGAAAGTCAGTATGTTCAAGATGAGCCCCAGCTAAAATGACTAGCCTTGAAGGTGGCATCCCAGCGCGTCTACTTTCCTCTGCTCTTTAGAGGTCATTGAGCCACCTCAGACTCAAGGGTAACCAAACACAGCTTTGATCAACAGCAATCGTCCTGGGCCATTTTAGAGGCTGCCTGCTCAAGACCACAGCCATTGCTTGAGCTCCTGAAAATCAGAGGAGCGGCAGGATGCCTTCCTTCCTTTGGACTGAAGCTGGGGTGACTCTAGCTCGAAACATACAGAGCCAGAGCTGAGGCTGGGGACTGCACTACACTGTGTGAATCCCTTATAGGTTTTTATCCTCAGCATAGTTAGGCAAGGTGTGCTGGTGTATGCTTTTAATCCCAGCACTAAAGAGGCGGAAGTGGGAGGATCTCTGTGAGTTCAAAGCCAGCCCAGTCTACATAGTGAGCTCCAGGCCTGTCAGGGTTACACGGTAAGACGCTGTCTCACAACAAAACAAACATGAAAATTCAACACAATCAACAAACAAACAAGAAAAACCCTTCAAAGCAAAACATAATCATAGCACCGTCTGGCTGTACTTGCTCAGTTCTGCCTCCAAAAAAACCCCAGAGGTTTACATGGCTTTTGGGTATCTCACCTCCTTCCTGTGTCAATGGCCTTGGCACAGCTTGTTCCTTTACATCATTCTCCCAATGGAGTGCTCCACTCTGTCTCTCAGACAGAACTGGCAGTCCGAGAGATCAGAAGAGAGACTCGATCCTTGAAAACTGGACTGAAGAGCTTGGCCCTGGTATCAATTGAATGATCTCCTAGCTGTACATACTTCAGTAAAAGCAAACTGAAAGCAGAATCCAGTGAAGGGTTGGCCAGGCATGTGGCCAGGCATGTGGCCAGTAGTCCACATCATTAAGCTAAGCTTTGGAGCTGTGATTCCAGTGCCCTACCCAGAGGGTAGATGAGAAATGGTACAAGGACCAAGCATGGTGGTGCTTGTCTACAATTCCAGAACTCAGGAGTGGCACAGGAGGATCGCCACAAGTTCAAGGCTAATTGGTCAACATAGCCAGTTCCAGGACGTCCGAGGCTACAAAGTGAGATCATGTCTCAAAACAAATCCACAAAGGTAGAAGAATTAAACACAAGACCAGAGAAATGCTGACCCTATGAACCAGACATTGATAAGGACGCAGGAAGGCAGGCCCATGATGCCCCACCACTAGGAGATAAGCAAGATGCCTTAGTGTGTGGCAGGGAGCAAAAACATACAGCAGGTGAGGTGTGAGGACGTAAAAAATAGTTAAACTGCGGGACTGGTAAGGGTCAAATCAATACACCCACCAAGCTGTAGTGGTGATATAGAATCTACCAGCAGGGGTCACTTGTGGGTGGCTTTTATTGTCACAGCATCCAGGTCCCTTGGAAGAGCAGCTGTTACCAGCGGAGAGGCTCCAGTTTGGAAGTGTTCTAATCAGCTAGAAGTCTCTATAGCCTGCATAAAGCATGAAGGGAGCATGGCCGCTTCTGGTCACGTGACAGAAGAGTCAAGGTGAAATAGATTTGTCTTTTTGAGTTGTACAGACAAATTCTTGAAGTGCACCGTGTGTGTGTGTGTGTGTGTGTGTGTGTGTGTGTGTGTGTGTTTAAAAGACAGGATCGTGAACAATGACATGAGTCAAGAGTGGTGGCACTTGGGGAGGTAGAAGCAGAAAGGTCAGGAGTTTGAGACCAGCCTGAGTTTTTTTTGAGATATGAGATCTCAAAACACATATGAGATGTTGTCTCAAAACACAGCAAAACAACAAGTCCAAAACAGCAGCAACAACAACAAAACGTCCACATTCTAGTTACTTTAGTGGCCGCCTTTGCAGTAACTTGATCTTCCTTTTTCTCTCCCACCTCTCCCACTCCCTCCTCTGTTCTACCGCCTCCCTGGTGCCTTAGAGATCACAGCAGCTTGCAGTTGGGATTTGAAACTGAAAAGTAGGCCACACTGACTGGCCTTGTCTCATAGCTGCTTTTAAAATGATTGTGGGAGGTCCCCCAGCATGTATGTGGAGGTCAGAGTGATGCAGTCTAGGGGTCCAGGAATGGGCTCCTTTTTTGTTTGTTTGTTTGTTTGTTTGTTTTTTCTGCCAAGAATTAAAAGTTAGGAAATGTGTCACCAGGAAGATTAAGGAGTCCCAGAGGAGCCACCACGTGATCCCTGGGAAACTAGGGTTTCCTCTGCAGTGTTCTCAGTCCCTTTAATACAGTAATACAAGAATGCACTCAAACAGAAGATTGAGTTGAAAAGGAGCACCTTAGGACAGGCAAGCGGTCAGTCTCCAGCTGCCTGGAAAGGAGGAGGAGAAAGGAGAAGGGTTGTAACAAGAGCCGTGTTGCAGCACAGAGGTCAGCCGCTGGGTGGCAGACAGTCACAAGGAGAGGGGGAGCGTAAGAAAAGGAGTGAGGAATCTCCCAGGGTTAGTCCGGAAGTTTAAAAGCATACTTAGGCTCTGGCCAGCATTGGAAAGAAAAAGACAGAGGAAAACAGAATAGTTACACCTTTCTGAGTTGGGCCTCAGAAAGGTGGGCGTACCCGGAGCGAGTTCTCTCTTTCCATCTTTATGTGGTTCCCGGGGATCAAACTCAAGTCATCAGGCTTGCACGCAAAAGCCATGACCCACCAGTCTATCTCTCTTTCCGGCACAGTCGCTTTTACCTTATGGAATCTTAAAAGGGCCATCTGCTGCCTGGCAGTTCACAATACACAGGCTGAGAGCTGTGGCTAACGAGGTCAGTGGAGCCTGGCGCAAGAGAGCACCACAAGAGATGCATTTAGGGGTTTGCCATCTAACCATGCATCTTGGCACGCCCTGTAGGAATGAATAACGAAGGCCATGGCTAGGAGGAAGGAAGGTCCTAACTCCCAGAATTTACTTCATCGTAAAAGTGTGTGCATGCAGGCATGAGTCCTTGAGTGCACACGCGTGTCCCCAGGAGTCCTCCACTTGGTTTTCTGAGGCAGAATCTCTTAATGTGTGCTGGGGTTTGAACTCAGGTCATGCACAGCAGGCACTATGGCAACTCAACCGTCTTCCCAGCCATCATAATTTTAGCATTCGTTTTGTTTTCTAAAATATTGCATTAAAATATCACTTACTGGATTTTGCTTTATCGGACTGATGGTGTGAATGGAATTCCCTCATATCCAGGATAGATGACTCTTAGAGTTTTGTTCCTCTTTAGGTTAGAATTGCCAAAAGCTTGTTACGAAGTACCGTAGTATTAGGGATAGCATGAAGACGGGGGAAAATTGCATGCAGGGTGTGAGATTTTTCTCATTAGAACTTACTTGATTGTGTAAAGCATTCTGGGGCTGCTTCTTGATGTTTTTGAACCCCTGCCAGCTGAAAGAAGGGGGTGGGGGGGAACCCAGCTGTTTTAAACTGCCAAGGAATTGGCTTCCAATGGTTCTAAGTGTGGAAGAGAGAATTTGCCTTTGTTGTGTGCTTCGCCTTTGTCTTGAGAGTGACTGTTTGATGAGCCCTCTTCATTACGCAGATGTGAGCCAAGTACCAGTTAGGGGTGGCTACTGACAGCTAGTTGTCAAGAACTTGGCTTCAGAGACGTCAGATGAGCAAAATATTCTGTTTAATGGGGACAAAGCTGGCCTGAGAGGAAAGGGTGCAATCACAGCTATTTAATAATTTTAATTAGTCATAAGAAATACTGAAATCTTTAGTAGTGAAGAGTCCGCATTATACTTTCAAATGATTCAGCTGGATGACAGCAATAATTGTCTGTGTATGTGTGAAGAGGGGAAATATCATGGAAAACAGTTAATGAATGGATAATCAAGTAAAGATTTATAAGACTTCATTGTGCTATTTTGCAACTCTTCTCAGAAGTAGAGAAAAATTATGAATGGAAATATATATTTTTTTTGCTCTTACTCTTTGGTTTTTTGAGATAGGGTCTCTCTATGTAGCTGTGGCTGTCCTGGAACTCTCTTTGTAGACCAGGCTGGCTTTGAACTCACAGAGATCAGCCTGCCTCTGCCTCCCAAGTGTTGGGATTAAAGGCGTGCGCCACCACCACCTGGAAAATGGAAATATTTTTAAAAACCAAAGTTAGGTTACATATGTATGAATGTATGTATGTATGTATGTATGTATCTTCCTTCCTTCCTCCTTTCTTCCCTCTCTCCCTTCCTCCTTCCCTTCCTCTTTCCTTCCTTCCTTCCTTCCTTCCTTCCTTCCTTCCTTCCTTCCTTCCTTCCT